>ML821991.1:73156-83984 GCA_009831015.1 Picea engelmannii
GTTTAGGAAAAACTTGTTCCATATGAATCACAACTTTGCACATGTCTATTTTTCATTTTTAACATTGTTTAACATATAGAAAAGTGATAACATGGCAATAAAGGTTGAGTAATGGATACACAACACTCAAAAGTAAATGCCAATTATTAGATATATATGTCAAGTTCATAAAACATTTACACTCTAACTTTATTGGATGTTTGGTTGAGTTGTTACTTGTCATGGTTGAAGTATCATCTTTAAAAAAATCGTATAATTTTAAATCAATGTACTTTGTTGGTGTCTAAATTTCAAGAACTTCACTTGTTAACACGACCTGTAAGCGTATTTGCATGCAATGGATGATAGAAGAGGGAAAAAAGATTTGTTTAAGCTAATCGTGGATCGAGATATTTCCCTTATTGAAGGATGAGTATTTTTTTTTGGTACCATTCCCTAGATTATTCAGCAAAATGCTTGAAAATAACCTCATCGAAATCCCTTCTTCCCATATATTTTTCAAATGCATAAGCCAGGGTCTTCAATTGACATTGTTTAAATACAACATTCAATAATTACAACATTTACCTTAGCATTTCCAAGCAAATCCATATTGTAAATTCCATGGACCAAGATGATGGCCACGGTCTCTTGCATCAAGTAGAGGGGATTTAAGTTAGTAATGGTGGTAGTGTTCAAGACTATTTTTTTTAAACAATTAAAATAAACTAGCATCTCGATATGTAATGTCCCCATTTTTGGACATTATTATATTACATAGTGTTATGCCTGCCAAAGTAGCCAGATGGGGGTGACATGTAGTTCATGAGATATTGAGGGGTTTTATTGGGCTCAACTTGCATCGTTCATCATATTTCATCATCACGATCCATTTCTCATAGCTTGGCTTTGGTTTTGTTGCATTCCGACGATTTTCGTAATTTTGAGTTATTATGGGCCATATATTAATTAATTTCACTAAGAAGGTCATTTTGGGCATAATACTTGGAGACACCTCTTAGTGTTATAGCTCATAGGAATTGGGAGGAAGAGAACTATAGGATTAGATGATGAGAAGTGACTTTCAGTTGCCAGAGAAGCCATAAGGACGAATAAATCACTTTTTAGGGGGAAAAAGGCCAATTAATTAATAAAGTGATTTAATTAAAGAATAATAAAAATAAAGTAATAGACACTTGGAGGGAAAATGTGAACAGGGGGTATAAAAGAGAGATAGGGGCCTCTATTCTCTCATGATGTTGATTATTATTTTGATGTTTGACTTCTTTCTGGGGAGCCCATGCACTTGGGGGTTTTGAGGGTTTTGAGTCACAAACCCTAGAGATCATCTTAGTGGTGAAATATCCCACCCAACCTGGTCCAAGCTTGGTCACGGAGGTGAAATATTCCTCCCTCACCATTCTACAACAATTACCATTTAGTTACATGAACAATTGAGGAAACATGGCACATTTGTGGGGGTTTTTAGCAGATTGGGGTACCCTTGTTGAGGAGTATAGGCTTGATTTGATTAAAAATTACTAGATCTTCAGTAGATCGAGTTCCATGGTTGTTTTTTTTATCACCAGGGCACATTTTTGCATCATTGTTTGAGTGGATTCTTCAACCCATTCATCCTATCACTCAAGAGGTTGTGTTTCTCTTCAGGAGGGCGCATTGTTCTTAGTGAATCTTGTGATTTGGAGTGGGACATCTCTCATAATAGCTTGGAGGTTCATCATATGGGTTCTCTAACCCCCTATCTACAGTGGGGCACTTGGTTTCAGTTATTCAGAGGTCATCTTCTTAGAGGTTGAATTTCCTTGGGGTTCTACAGCCAGATTAAAGGGCACACTTTGCTAGAGGAGGGAAACACATACAATGAGGGCTCTTGGATATCTTTTGTATTCATCTTGGAGGATTCTTAGGAGGTCATATCCTCATCATTCCATTGTATTCTTGGAGGATTTATCAACCATACACTCTATTCTCTTATATGATGAATATCTTCTCTACTATTGTATGGAGGTTAGCTCTATATGATTAATAGAATCATATTTGAGGTATTTGTTTGATAAAATACCACAACCAGAAAACCATAAAAACCTCAATCTTCCAAGAAAATTTATTTGGGAACATTACAATGGTATCAGAGTGAATTTCATTCGCTAGCCCGTGATATAAGTTGATGATCTAGAGGAGAGATGGAGTTTGCGAATTTTGCAGAGGAGATCATATATTGTAATAAGGAATATTACGCCCTTAGTGAGACATTCATGACTAAAGTAACATTCCAACAATTTGTATCCATAAAAAATCCTAGGTGGAGCAAAGATGAGGTTACGCATTGGTCCAAAAAGATGGAAGAAATACATTATTGGAGCAGCATAGCAGAGGAAACCAGAGCCAAAGTAGTCAAGGAGGTAGATACATCACTACTAGCTAGTAGATGGAAGGAAGCACAGATTGAGCCTATACCCATTAGGTGCAAGGAACTTTGATACCATTGCAAAGTTCCTTGGGAGCTAGATCACAGATGCATGGGTAAAGGGAGAGTGCATTACACTAAGGTTCACTATGACAGTGATGATGAGGATGAGTATGAGGATGAGGCCTTAGATACCTCATTAGAGCAGTCACAAGACTCTTGTGCATTTATTGGACAGTTGGATGGATAGGATGACATGTTCTTTATCTTCCCTATCAGATAGTGTTGAGGACTCAACACCTCAACATAGTGGTGACACTTGTGAGGATTCATATGTGTTAGTGCCTGGTGTTAGCACTGAGAGTCACCCTCAGACTGCTAAAGGATAATCCCAGTACCCATCAAAATGGTTTGAGTAGGTGGATTAGTAAGACTTTAAAGAAAGGAAAAGAGAACAAATATCACTACAGATAAGTGATGGACCATTGGGCTATGGAGTCATAAACAATATGCTCATTGAAGGCATTTAAGCTTCCTATTAGACAAAATATTTGTATAATCATGAAGAGAAGAATAAGAGAATAACATAAAGACAAATATTCACTAAGGAGAGATCCTCTCTGCAAAGAGAATTTATATGTGTTTGAATAGTAAACAATGATAAATAGGCGAGATTATAGGAGATCCTCTACCGCATCAAGAATATATCAGTCAAAGGAAAATTACAATCCTTAAAATCTGCAATACATTCAAACAAGATGAAGAATAGAACAAAGAACATAGAAGACAAATCTGATGAAACAACTCATATGAGTCTTCAATAACAATACAATTTATAGCTACATGCCCCCCCAACTTAGGCGAGCTTACAGAAGATCCTCTACCGCATCAAGAATCTATCAATCAAAGGAAAATTTTAATCCTTAAAATCTGCAATACATTCAAACAAGATGAAGAGTAGAACATAGAACATAGAAGACAAATCTGATGAAACAACTCATACGAGTATTCAATAACAATACAATTTATAGCTACCTGCCCCTCCGACTTACAAACTGAAATATACAATCATAAACAATCCTCAAAACCTCCTCCGGTCTTGGGGCGAACCTCCATCCTCCTTTACATATCATTCATCTAATCTATTTATAATCAGAACAATAGACATGTCATGCTGCTTGGGATCCTCTTCTCCAGTGCCATATGTATTCTCTTGTCTGTCATGTTCCTTCCATCAGAAGGAAAATCTGGTCAATATGGGCCTGCAGGAAAAACTTCCCTATGTGGTACTTCAGGCTGACAGGTTTTTGTCTCCTCGGCCAGACCCCCATGCTTTCATTTAAGGGGGTAGTCAATCGTTCAACCACTCGTCCTTCTTTCATTGACTGATTTCTCCTTGGGATCAGGATGAGGCTTAATGCCTAGATTGCTGCCACGTGCTACCCTAGGATTGGACCCTATATAAGCACATGATTGCGGAGGTTTCCAAGGGAGGTTTGGATCCACACCGCTCCGACTCCCACAATCCACCACCAAATGCCACATACCTCTTCTTCTATACCATGGTTTTGATTGCAGGACCACTCTAGAATTTTAACATTCGAGCATGTTCTATCCCCACAATGAAGCGTGGTCGTCGATCTGCTACAATCTGCGATCTGGGTAACCCTACCATTTTAGTGCCCCTGCTAAAATTTATCCATCTTCCAACTCCAGAAACCTTTTAACCATGTTCATAGATGGATATAACTTTGGCTCTTGGGAGCTTTGAAGGCCGAGCAAGAATATCTCCTGGGGGATGATCTCCTGAATCTGACGTGGTGGCCTAACATCATTGTGTTGTCATAGCTACGGATGGATGAGAGCCATGTGTCTAAAATGATGAGTGTCAAGTGTTGAATTGAAAAACACCCATGGAGTGGTAGGGCTTGAAGTGATGTGTCAACCTTATGCCACTTCGGGGCTTCGGTGCTTCGAGACTTTAGGATGTTTGGATGGAAATATCTCGAAGTAAATTTCTCCCAGTTGACGTGGCGACCTATCGTTACTTCAGGACTTCGGGAGATTTTGAGTACGGGCATGGATATCTCCTGAAGTGACTTTCTCCCAGTTGAACTGGCAGTCTCTCGTTACTTTGGGACTTCGAGACTTCGAGACTTTGGGATGTTTGGATGGAAATATCCCGAAGTAAATTTCTCCTGGTTGACGTGGAAACCTCTTGTTACTTTGGGACTTCAACACTTCGGCACTTTGGGTGACATTCCTTTCTTACTTGCTGCAAAGATCAACGGTTCTTGTTGATTTGATATCAACGGTCCACAATTACTTCGGGAGTTTGGGCTTTGAGCCTTTTAAATGCATAGTTCTTACGATCCTCCAGAGTGTAGTATCTCTGAAGTGAGAGATCTTCCTCCACGTGTCCTCTTGTTTTGGACGAATGAGATTCACTTGGGGAGTTCGGGCTTCGAGAATTTTCTTCTGCTTTCTCACACAATCCTCTGAAGTGTCGTATTTCCAAAGTGTTACATCTACCTACACGTGGCCTCTTGATTTGGGCAGCCAAGATTTACTTCAAAACTTCAGGTAACTCTTTCTCTAGTGCTTCACTCTGCAAACCTTCTAAAGTGATAATTATATGAAGTGAGAGATCTGGCTCCGTGTGTCCTTCTTGATGGATGATCCAGATGAACTCTGGGATTTTGGGAGTCCTTTAATCACTCAACTTCTTCTTTCGTATTCCTGGAGTACGAGATCGCCTGACACGTGTCCCATGCTTGAAGATCAACGACCACGAGTGATTGCAGAGACTCAACTTGCTCACTCTTTAATTTTCTTCCTGATCTCCGCAAAGCGAAGATGCTTGTTCGTAGTGGGATCAATATGCACCATTGATCTATTGATATAGAAAGATCAATGATCCTGAGCGATTGCGGGCTCACAACTTGCACAAATTTTAATTTCCTTCCCGATCCCCGCAATGCAAATATGCTCGTTTGTAGCGGGATCAATATGCACCGTTGATCTGTTGATCTAGCAAGATCAACGATCTTGAATGATTGTGGGCTCACAACATGAAGAAACTTTAATTTTCTTCCCAATCCCCACAATGCCTCCCCACCGTATATCTCTCTCCAATGAGATATGACAGTCATGACTTAGTATTTGCTTGATCTGACGGTTGATCTTGCTCTCGCTCGAATCTTATAGATAAAAATTGAACCCGTTCTTTGCTTGTATTTCAACCCCGAAATGGACTACTCTAAATGCTTCATTTTGCTCATATTTTTTCCTTGCACATACAACATACTTGACTCGCCTGACTATATCAACCATAAGAGGAAAAACTTATAGGAAGGCATGCAAAAAAGAGAGAGACTTGACAAAGGTGTAGACCTAGGTCTTAACAATAACTGCATATGACCCATGACAACTTTATGTGATAACATTTGGCTCCACTAGGGATGGCATGCTCCCTGTGAGTTTCCAAGAACAAGTAGCTTCAGTGTGACATCCTAGGGCTACGAGGTCACTTATTGAAATGCTAAAAGCAAACTAAAAACTGAAAAGCTTGCACACGTGCTTATTTATATACAAGACCCAACTCTTACTGACATTTACAATGCTCAGGTGAAAAAAAACTTCCGCCATAGCCACCCAAACTGTTTGGTAACATAATTCTTCTTTTCACTGCAAATGATCCATAAAAGGTAAGGGAAGTATGATAGTAGAATGAAAACATGTTTTGGAACAATGACAATACCTCCAAATGATGATAAGATGATTAATTTTGCAGGCTCCAATGCTTTGGGAAACTTCAACTCCATATATAACCTCACAGGGTCATACAATTTATAATAAGGCATGCTAAACTGGTAAAAAGTTACCTCCTTTATTTCATCACTGTTCACTTGTTGTTTGATGTTCTTAGCATGTACAAGTGGATAACGGATTGATGCAGGTTTTCTAATCCCAGGTGATATCTGCTCATTTATAAGTGTTGTCCATGATATAAGTTGCACATTTAGCTTTTCCTTTTCTCCTCCATGGCCCTCCCAAGGATCGAATTCATAATTATCATATACATGAACCATGCTACGAGGTTCCAAAGAAGCCATGAAAAAACTTTGCTCTTCGTCATCTTCGCTGGGATATTCATCAAAAATTGGTTGTTCTTAGTCAGTATTTGGAACAACTTCTTCATCCTAAGCAGGGATGCCAAAAACATATGTTTCAAGAAAAAAAAATCCTCTACATTTTATTCATAAAAGCAACAAACAAAATCTGCCTTCAATTCTAAAAAGCTAGGAAAAAACAGAGAGGAATCTTCCCTAGTTTTTTTAACTAGCTTATCATTTATCTCAACTTCATAGTCAGGAGAAATATCTATTGATGTATACACTTGCCCTTCGACATCTGAATATTCAAAAGAGACATGTTGATCTTCGTAAACATTTAAAACAATAGATACATCTGATATGGTGCCAAAGGTTTCTATGTTATTTCTATCATAATGAATATCATGCAACACCTCTTGATATTTATGGAAAATTCTTTCTTCCACAATAAATGCTTCATCACAAATCTGGTTTTCGCGACTAGAAAAATCTTTATGAAGCAAAGAAAACTCATCACAACAGTTTTCATAAAGATGCTCAACTGAAAAATACTCTTTAGAAAATGAATTGAAAGCTGCATGAAAACCTGTCAAAGAGATGATGCTTGCAATTGGAAGAGATCGACACCAATCACAATAAATCTCTTCTAATGAATACCCAGAAAGATTAATCTGAACATCTTCATGCACGATATGAAGTTGATGAATAAAATCATGAAAAGCCAACAAATGTTCAGTTGGTACCTCCCACTCTTCTCGTTGAAATTTAGGAAGGATAATTTCCCATTCATCTCTTCTAGGCTCTGGATTAGGGAAACCAAATATCTTTGAAAAATCACAGAAAGCATACCTCTGAGCTATAATATTTTCCATTTCAAACCAGTGGAGTCGCTAATAGATTTACGGACAATGGAGTCGCTAATAGATTTACGGACAATGGAGTCACCATGGTGAAAGATGAGCAGTCAGAACAATGTGTCCAACTTCAGTTCACCATCTAAAACTGGATCTCTTCATTGTCATTCTCCCAAGGATTATATCTTCACTTCCATCCCCGACAACGACACCATTCATGCTAGCACTAAGAGTCGCCCTCAGACTTCTAGAGGATAAGCGCAGTACCCATCAAAATGTAAATGTATTAAAATGTCTTGAGAAGGTGGATCAACAAGACTTTAAAGAAAGGAAAAGACAAAAGATACCACTACAGATCAGTGATGGACCATTGGGCTATGGAGTCATAAACAATATGCTCATTGAAGGAATTTAAGCTCCCTATCAGACAAAAGATTTGTTTAATGATGAAGAAACAAATAAGAGAATAACACAAAGACAAATATTCACTAAGAAAAGATCCTCTCTGCAAAGCGAATTTAGATGTGTCTGAATAGTAAACAATGATAAATAGTCGAGCTTACAACAAATCTTGTACCGCATCAAGAATCTATCAATCAAAGGCAAATTTTAATCCTTAAAATCTGCAATACATTCAAACAAGATTAAGAATATAACAGAGAACATAGAAGACAAATATGATGAAACATCTCATATGAGTCTTCAATAACAATAAAATTTACAGCTACATGCCCCTCTGGCTTACAAACTAAAATATACAGTCATAAACAATCCTCAAAACCTCCTCCGACCTTGGGCTGAACCTCCCTCCTCCTTTACATATCATTCATCTCATCTATTTATAATCAAAACAATAGACATGTCTTGCTGCTTGGGCGCCTCTTCTCCAGTATTGTATGTCTTCTCTTGTTTGTCCTGTTCATTCCGTCAGAAGGAAACTATGGTTAGTATAGGCCTGCAGGAAAAACTTCCCTCTGTGGTACTTCAGGCTAACAATTTTCTATCTCCTCGGCCAGATTCCCATGCTTTCATTTAAGGGGGTAGTCGATCGTTTAACCATCGATCCTTATTTCTTTGACTAATTTATCCTTGGGATGAGGATGAGGCTTAACGCCTAGCTTGTTTCAACGCGCTACCCTCAGATTGGACTCTATATAAGCATGTGATTATAGAGGTTCCCAAGGGTGGTTTGGAATCACACCGCTCTGACCCCCACAATCTGCCACCGACAGCCACATACCTCTTTTGCTATACCATGGCTTCGATTGCGGGACCACTCTTGAGCATGTTTCATCCCTACAATGAAGCGTGGTCGTCGATATGCTGCAATCTGCGATCTAGGTAACCCTGCCATTTTAGTGCCCCTGTTAAAATTTATTCGTCTTCCAACTCCAGAAACCTTTTAACCATGTTCAGAGATGGAGCTAACTTTGGCGCTTGGGAGATTTTAAGGCCGAGCAAGAATATCTCACAGGGGACGATCTCTCGAATTTGACGTGGTGGCTTGATTTCATTGTGTTGTCATAGATACTGATGGATGAGAACCATGTGTTTAAACTTATGAGTGCCAAGTGTTGAATTGAAAACACCCATACAGTAGCAGGGCCTGAAGTGACGTGTCAGCCTTACGTCACTTCGGGACTTCGGTTCTTCGGGACTTCAGGATGTTTGGATGGAAATATCCCGAAGTAACTTTCTCTTAATTGACGTGGCAGACTCTTGTTACTTCGGGACTTCAGGCTTCATGATCTTTTGTATGCTGGCATGAATATCTCCCAAAGTGTCTTTCTCCCCGTTGACGTGGTCGTCTCTTGTTACTTCGTGACTTCGGGACTTTGACACTTCGGGACTTCGTGATGTTTGGATGGAAATCTCTCGAAGTAACTTTCTCCCGATTGATGTGGCGACCTCTCGTTACTTTGGGACTTTGAGACTTCGACACTTTGGGTGATATTCCTTTCTTACCTTCTTCAAAGATCAACCGTTCCTGTTGATTTGAGATCAACAGTCCACAATTACTTCGGGAGTTCGAGCTTCGGGCCTTTTCAATGCTTATTTCTTACGATCCTCCAGAGTGTTGTATCTCCGAAGTGAGAGATCTGACTCCATGTGTCCTCTTATTTTGGATGGTCAAGATTCACTTCAGGAGTTTGGGATTCAAGAGTTTTCTTCTGCTTTCTCGCGCAGTCCTTCGAAGTGTCATATTTTTGAAGTGTTAGATCTACCTACATGTGGCCTCTTGATTTGGACAACCGAGATTTACTTCGGAAATTCGGTTAATTCTTTCTCTAGTGCTTCACTCTGCAAACCTTCCAGAGTGATAAGTATTTGAAATGAGAGATATAGCGTCGCATGTCCTCGTTGATGGATAGTCTAGATAAACTCTGGGCTTCGAGATTGTTATCCCCGATTTCTAGGGATAACTAGGAGATCATGTATCGAGGCCCACAGGTCCTAGACATGGAGTACCGAGAGCAGGGTTGACCTGAGCATGGCCCTGGAGGGCCCATCTTTCTTCTCTTTCATCAGACTTATCCTGTCAGCAACAACAACATCCATCACCTTCGGCTTGGACTTGTATCGGAGAAGACTCTTGCTCCATGAGGTAATTGGTCCAGGTATCATGGTATGTGTCATATTTGATCATTATAAACTTTACATATATGCATTAAATTCCTTTTATTTTTTGACAACTGCTTGGATCTTACATTAACCCGCTTGACCAGGGTTGGGGGGATTGACAGGGTACCCTAGCAATCTTGTACCCATAGGTTTTGGTTTGCCACCAGAGGGAATTTTGAAGGGCCATCATCTGCTCCCATGATATCATCACTCTTACATCTTATCTCCCACTCATCTGCCCCATTCCCTTAATCCAGACATTAGGATGATCTGTTTGCAGGGTTACACCTTATCTCATGGGAAGAAGGGGCTAAAGGCCTAGAAGGTAAAAGCAACTGGTAAAAGATAAAATCCATAAAAAAATGAAACCTAGAGATGCTTCGCCCAGGGATCCCCGAGAAGGCAATAAAAAGCCTCTCAGCAAGAAATAAGAGGGAACCGAAGAAAAATAACAAAACAAGACCTAGACAAGAGGATGGGGGGTCTCATCATGAGCCAACCCATTATGTTCATGGGTACCTATTAGTATGACATTGCCATTATCTGGTTACCACGCCAGGGTAGTGACCTTTGGTTGCATGGCCAAGGGAAAAGGGGTCTCATCATGAGCCAACCTTATCATCTCTGTGAAAGTGATTGTGGGTAACACTGTCAGCTCTGGTCACCATGCCAAGGCAATGTCCTCTTGTTAGTCCTTGAAATAAATAAGAAAAAGAAATAAAGAAAAGAAAGAATAAAGGCAATAAAGGGCTTGGAAAGAATTGCATCCATGACGGGTACAACTCACCTTCTACAAAGGCACCCACAGGTAATATCACCCCTGTCTTTCA
>ML821991.1:85910-98597 GCA_009831015.1 Picea engelmannii
TATATATATATATATATATATATATTGTCTTGTTGTTGTCTTGTCCCGGGCAGGTGTTTTCATTTGGGCATACACTTCATTTATTGGCTGATTAGCCAGACTTTCTGACCTTGTTGTGAGGAGGAAACTTTTCCTTAATATTTATACTTTGGCCTCTTCAAAACCCCAGGTTACCGAGGACGTCTCCCCTGGGTTAACCTCCCTAAATAGAAAGAACCTCCCCAATGAGGTGACATTGGGTGGGGGAGGTTCTTGTTTTGCCAGTTTGGCCTTTATCCTTTAGCCTTTTTGACCTAGCTACAAACTATGCGATAACATTTTGGTGCGGTTGCCGGTGAACATCGAGTCAATCTTCCTCAAATGACAAATATTTTGGTAAGCCTTGCCTCAAAGACCTTTCTTTTACAAGCTTACCTGGCGACTCCACTGAGATTTTATTCCCCTTTTCTTTGATAGTTTCAGGAAAACTATCTGGCGACTCCACAAACCAAAAGTAGATTCAATAACCCTCCTTTGTCCTTCAGAAGGAAGCATCCCTTGAATTCACCTGTTGTCAAGTCACTTTTTGGAAAGATACTTCCTTTAGCAAACATGTCTAGCTCTCAGACCAATACTATGAACCCAGTTAACAATCAAAGACAATGGTCATCTACCCTTTTCAAGCCATTAGACATGTCAGCCATACCATGCTACCCTAGGCAAATGCCACCCAAGTATGAGAAGTGGTTGCCTAAATTTACCGTTACTGATGCTACCAGTGTTGAAGAGAATATGAGTAACTTTTGGGCATTCTTTCAGCTTCACCCCATCGATGATGATGCTGAAGACTTGATCATGAAGTTATTCTCTGCTACTCTTTATGATGCCTCAAGACGTTGGTATCTCAGTCTTCCTGATGGAAGCATCAAGACCATGGATAGACTTGAAGAGTCCTTTCTCAAAAGATGGAGTATCAAAGAAGACCCTAACATGCTACTCACTCGATTAAATAGCCTTACCAAGTATGAAAATGAGTCCATTCAGGAATTTCACACCAGATTCGAGACATTGCTCCAAAGAATTCCCGCAAGCCATCACCCGAAAGATGATTACCTTGTTCATATTTATACCAGATCTTTCAATGGCCAACTAGGGTATCTTCTTAGAGAAAAAAAACCCCAGTCCATTCAAGAATCCCAAGAGCTCGCCACAAAGATAGAAGGGAACCTCCTTTCATCTAAGATTGAGCCCTTTGCTAACCCTAGGGGGAGAACAGATACCAAGCAGAAAATAGTACACAATGCTGAACCTACCTCAGATATTTGCGCCAGTATCAACAAATTACAAGCCTCCATGGATGACATGATAAAAAATCAAGAAGAGATGATGAAATGGATTGTCAGACTTGAAAAATACCAGATCCAAGCACCTAGACCTCCATTCAAAGGGTAGTTCCAGAAAGGGAATCAATTTTACAAGCCAAAGAGTGAAAATGAAGTTCCAAATACCTTGGCCCCTACAAACGTTGTGGATGAAAACCCTTGGTGCCCGGAGTGTAGTGAAGCACACTGGGAGCATGAATGTCCCTATAACGCTAGCCAGCAACAAGTCAACAATTTGGATTGCTTCATGAACTTTCCTCAGATAAATATCACATATATGGAACATCAACAAGCCGTGAGGGAAGCAGCCAGAGCAACAAGGATGGCGGTGATAAACAACTTGGACCAGGAATCATGAGAAAAGCTAAATAAGCAGGAAGTTCAAGTATACAGAAGAAAGAATCCAAAACAACCTACCACTGATCAGCCGAAACCCCCACCTCTTGAGGTGCTTCTTCCTAAGACATCCAAGACTAGTAAGGTTGACCTTAACTTTGAATTTGAAGGGGCTTTATCAAAGATGCATGTGAACGTTACCCTAAGAGAAGCAATCAAGATCCCATCCATTAAAGAACGCTTTGATACTTTCTTTTCAGGATCAGCTGAACCTATGGACCCCCTTATTATGTTGCAAGCTGATCATTTCAGGGTCCAGTATGGTGAAAACCCTCCCTTCTTCATGACTTTAACAATGAACAACAAATACCTTAACACTTGCATGCTAGATATAGGTGTTGGTGCCAACATGATGTCTCTTAAAGTCATGCAACAAATGGGTTTGAAGGTCACTAGGCCTTACAGGAATGTGTGTGGTTTCGAATCTAAAGCAATACCCACACATGGGGTGGTTGAAAATGTTGAAGTACACTTAAAGGAATACCCCGAGAAGATAGTCCACATAGATATTATAGTGTTTGATGTCCCAGATGTGTGGAGGATGTTGTTATCTAGGAAGTTTGGTGCAATGATAGGCGGCTCCCTTGAGATGGACCTCACCTTCTTACGATTACCTTTGAAAGATGGAACGATGAGACGTCTTCTCAATGTACCAATAACTGGGAATCATGTACAGGATATTGTTCCTCCCATAAATGATGGTAAAGCACAGAGTGATGTGATACAAACTCTTCAAGAATACTCTCCGGAAGACATGCCCTTTGCAACAGAATAAGACTTTGATCAGATCGAATGGCCCAAGAAAGAAGAATACCAACAACTCCTAGATGAATTTAAGAACAAATAAGTTGGGATGGTGAAGATATTAAAAAAGAAAAAGGATGAAGATGATGTGCAAATCTGCCCGTCCCAACTAGAAGTTTTTACAGCAAAATCCCACCCGCCTCCCTTAGTACAATACACCAGGGTTGTTAAGGGAATGAACAAACACAAAGTCAGAAAATACAAGGAGGGAGATTTGGTATGGATGTGGGATACTCAGAAAGGAGAGCCAACTAATGTAAAATGACGCACACAATCATGGCTCGGACCCTTCAAAGTCGGAATGGAATCAGTTGATAACTCGTACTATTTGTCCACTTTGGAAGGAAGAAGGCGCCCATTACCCATCAACAGACACCTCCTCAAACCCCACCAAGGTCGTGGGACTTGACTCCACAGATAAGTATAGGTAGGTAGGCATTCTTCGTGTATTATACCATTTGCATTTCATGTTAGTTTGCTTCCTCACTTGCATATTGATTGTTTTATTTCAGTTATATATATATGCGGGGTGGAAATACCACCCCACCTTTGTTACTGATGCCATTTTCGAGTCTGAGCAGGTCTACAGGTTATGCCAGAGATGTTGAGGTTCTCATGCACTCTACGATGAGCACATGTCCACGAGTTGGAGCCAGATATTGTCCCCGATTTCTAGGGATAACTAGGAGATCATGTCTTGAGGCCCACAGGTCCTAGACATGGAGTACCAAGAGCAGGGTTGACCTGAGCATGGCCTTGGAGGGCCCATCTTTCTTCTCTTTCATCATACTTGTCCTGTCAGCAACAACAACATCCATCACCTTCGGCTTGGACTTGTATCGAAGAAGACTCTTGCTCCATGAGGTAATTGGTTCAGGTATCATGGTATGTGTCATATTTGATCATTATAACCTTTACATATATGCATCAAATTCCTTTTATTTTTTGACAATTGCTTGGATCTTACATTAACCCGCTTGACCAGGGTTGGGGGAATTGACAGGGTACCCTAGCAAGCTTGTACCCATAGGTTTTGGTTTTCCACCAGGGGGAATTTTGAAGGGCCATCATCCGCTCCCATCATATCATCACTCTTACATCTTATCTCCCACTCATTTGCCCCATTCCTTTAATCTGAACATTAGGATGATCTATTTGCCGGGTTACACCTTATCTCATGGGAAGAAGGGGATAAAGGTCCAAAAGGTAAAAGCAGCTGGTAAAAGATAAACGCCATAAAAAAATGAAACCTAGAGATGCTTCACCCAGGGATCCCCAAGAAGGAAATAAAAAGCCTCTCAGCAAGAAATAAGAGGGACTCGAAGAAAAATAACAAAACAAGACCTAGCCAAGAGGATGGGGGGTCTCATCACAAGCAAACCCATTATGTTCATGGGTACCTAGCAGTATGACATTGCCATTATCTGGTTACCATGCCAGGGCAGTGACCTTTGGTTGCATGGCCAAGGGAAAGAGGGTCTCATCACGAGCCAACCTTATCATCTATGTGAAAGTGCTTGTGGGTAACACTGTCAAATCTGGTCACCACGCCAAGGTAGTGTCCTCTAGTTAGTCCTTGAAATAAATAAGAAAAATTAATAAATAAAAGAAAGAATAAAGGCAATAAAGGGCTTGTAAAGAATTGCATCCATGACGGGTACAACTCACCTTCTACAAAGGCACCCACAGGTAATATCACCCCTGTCTTTCACTCTACCCGTATGTCTGGACATCCCTTGACCACATCACCTCGTGTTACATGGCTTGGATGATATCCTCTAGAAACTTTCCTTCTCTTATGGATGCTGGCCCAATAGATAATTTTTTCTTTTTCTTCGGCTTTGTATAGTAGGTCATTGTAATGTCTTTGAGCTATTGGATGATATATCAGGGGTTTTATGCATACATTTGATAAAATTAATGATGAAATGTGATTGAAATTGCTATGATCCCTGTGACTAATGAGCCCATGGAGGGAAAAGTTTTTGATGTGCAGGACCATACCCGACGGACAAGTACCAGTTGGACCAGTACACATGGGGAGATGATTAGTTCAGACCTCCATAGGGCTGAAGAGCCCATCAGATGGTTGTTGGGACCCCGTTAGGGGCAGAGTCATGACAATGATTGGATGAGCCTTTTCACATGAGAAGAAGGATGTTCCACCCAGGACACATTGACTGAGCCCAACCCAGGGGGGTTGACCCACTTCAGATGGAACATTTTCCTTTTGATGGCCAGGATGTCACCTAGGAGGCTTGGACATCATCTTGAGCGTGTGGCAGTTTGATAGGATGGCTAGCACATGTGGTAGCTTGGAAGAGCCCAAAAAGGGATAACGTCCGACTTCTGGATGCTGGACTAGCCCCCAAAATGCCCAACATCTCCCTCAGAGGGGCTTGACGTCTCACTTTTTGCTCATTTTTGTCATTTACTTAGCAGTGAATGTAAAAACAATATGATTTTGGTTTGTATCCTTGTCGGCTATTTTTAATGACCTAATTTTAATTAAAGGTCATGAGATGCTATATATTGAGGATGTTTTTCCCTCATTTGAACATAACACAACAACTCACACTTGTGAGGTTTGATTTTTGCACCCTAGTTTGGGTATTTGGTCTTTTCAAGGAGCCGCACTTGTTGATGGAAGGCTTTTCTTGGCATATTTTTGCATTTCTCTTGAGGAAGGTTTACAACTAGGGTTTGCACATGCTTTTCTTCATGATATGTAAGTGTTTTTTCTTGCAAAACTTCTTGATTGAATGGTTTTAGGTTAGTATTCTTGCATTTACTTATAAATTTGCTGATTTTAAAACCCTAGGTGACAAGCACACAAGTAGGTCCTTGTCATATGTCCCCTTAGAGAGAAATTTTCAGCCATTGAGGAAGGAAGAAAGAGCCTAGCCTTTGCTACACTCTTCTTACTTCTTCCCTTAAGCTAGCTTTGATTTTAAAGGTTAAAAGGAGGGTGACGTCCTATGCCTAGGTTATCTACACCTAGGGTCGTCCATATTTTAGGGTTTTAGTGATAGAGCCTTGCCATTGCAACACTCTCCCTCATTAAATCCTCTTGTTTTCAATCTTTTCCTTTGCTAGACTTTTTTCCAAGTTTGACCTAAAGGAGGAGGAAAGAGCACGAGGCCTTGATTAAGCAACACCGGAGTGAGCCTCTTTCCCCTAGGGTTTTGATTCTAGGGCCCTGCCATTGCAGCACTCTAGAACCCTTCCCTCTTGTATTTAGACTATTTCTCCTTTAACTTTGCGTTCTCTCCTTGAATGACTCCATATACCCTTAGGCACTGATCTTAGACACACAACCTTGAAGTCCTAGTGTCCAAAACAACTCTCAAAACTTTGAATTTTGAAACCCTAACTAACCAAACTAACCCTAACTAGGCTGATGTCATAGTTGGTTATCCCATATTGACGCAACAAACATTGATAATAAGAAATTAGATGATGTTTAAAGGAATTTATTGAGTAAATGATTGATTGGATATATTGTTTGCTGCATCATCTCAATAGTTATTGGTGAATTGATATTCCTACATTGCTATATTGATAGAACATTGATTTTATTAATATATGTTGTTTCATTGCTTATATAATTGTCGGATAGTCATATGAAGTACTAATCCATTGAGGTATAGCCTGCATATATATATATATATATATATTGTCTTGCTATTGTCTTGTCCCGGGCAAGTGTTTTCATTTGGGCATACACTTCATTTATTGGCTGATTAGCCGGACTTTCTGACCTTGGTGGTAACCTGTGAGGAGGAAACTTTGCCTTAATATTTATACTTTGACCTCTTCAAAACCCCAGGTTATCGGGGACGTCTCCCCTGGGTTAACCTCCCTAAATAGAAAGAACCTCCACATTGAGGTAACATTGGGTGGGGAAGGTTCCTGTTTCGCCAGTTTGGCCTTTATCCTTTAGCCTTTTTTACCTAGCTACAAATTGTGCGATAACAGGGATTTCAGGAGTCCTTTACTCACTCAACTTCTTCTTGTTACCTCCTGGAGTACGAGATCACCTGACACATGTCGCTTGCTTGAATATCAACGACCACGAGTGATTACGAAGACTCAACTCACTCACTCTTTAATTTCCTTCCCGATCTCCACAAAGCAAAGATGCTCATTCATAGCAGGATTGATATGCACCGTTGATCTATTGATCTAGAAAGATCAAGGATATCGAGAGATTGTGGGCTCACAACTTTCACAAACTTTAATTTCCCTCTTGATCCCCACAATGCAAAGATGCTCGTTCATGGAGGGATCAATATGAACCATTGATCTGTTGATCTAGAAAGATCAACGATCCTGAGCGATTGCAGGCTCACAACTTGAAAAAAAATTAATTTGCTTTCCGATCCCTGTAATGCCTCCCCATCGTCAATCTCTCTCCAATGATATCTGACAATAATGACTTAATATTTATTTGATATGACGACTGATCTTTCTCTCGCTAAGATCTTACGGCTGAAAATTGAACTCGTTTGTTTGCTTGTATTTCAAGCCCGGAATGGACTGCTATGAATGCTGCATTTTTCTCCTAGTTTTTCCCTGTGCTTATAACATACTTAACCGGCCTGAATTTATCAACTAGAAGAGGAAAAAATTATATGAAGGCATGCAAAAAAGAGAGAGACTCGACATAGGTGTAGAACTAGGTCTTAACAATAACTGCATATGACCCATGAAAACTTTATGTGACAACACCTCGCACGAGGTCATGCGTAGGGAATATTTTTCTTCCCACGGAGATGATCATGACACAGTCCTTACCTTCTCAGACATTTATGTTAGACATGACACAGGAGGATATCAATAACATTTTGGAGGTGGTAGCCTTGTGTAGTATTGGAACACAAGGGACTTACAGATCTACAGACCCAGGAGGAGAGGGATGCCTTGGATCTAGTCGAATATATTCATACCTATAAATATGAGGAGGGTGAGTCATGTCTTTTGGGGAGACCATTGATAGACCAGATGTGAATATTGACAACTTGTTGGGATACTTACTTCTAGGATCGATCTATGGTGATGAGGATGCACTCTTTATTGGTCAGAATGACCATAGAACATGTCTAGACACATTTGTATGGGATATGGGCATATATGATATTAGCAATGTGAGTTCACAGGAGAAAACAACTGTTCATACAAGATATAGTATGATTCATATGGAGGTAGGAGTTGGTGATCGTGTGTAGTGGCATATGAGAGGACTCAATAGCATAATGGATAGTGGGAAGTTTGATGCCTTATATTTTGAGAAGTGTGTTGTTGAGGATTCCATTGTTGACACTAGCAGTGAGAGGCATGATCTAGCACCTTAGCAGGATTGTGATCAGGATTCACGACACTTGAGAGGTGGTCCAGGTGGATATTGGTGGCCACTCACCTATTCCAACTGGCTCCTTGTGTCTGTTTTTTATTCAACACGTCTTTCTGTACTACTTTATAATTGTGAGTTCTACACTTCTGGGGTTGTATGAAGCCTCACACATTCTCTAGGTGGATATGGTTGGCCTCTCACCTAATCCAACTGGCTTATTTTGTATGTTTTCATGTCAGCACGTCTTGTTGTACTTCCAAGGATGTTTTGGGTCCCTAAACATTGATTTTTTTACTCACCACAGTCAAAATGTAGACGAAGTTAGAGTCTAATGGAGGAATGTGTAGCTCTCTGGAAGACCTTTCCAACGGGCTATCACACGCCTAAAATGGAGGTCATAGTCAAAATTCACAACCCTAGGAAGTTGAGGTACGAAATTACACCAACTTACCCATAGGGCCCACATGAATTTTGGAGTTTCACCTTCTCGGGTTAGGTTTTTGGATTTCTAGGGTTTTGGAATTCATGAGTAATATGAAAAGGGCCTTTGGAGACTCATTGTAATCCGTTCTTCTCATACGGATGAGTGTAGTAGCTACATCTCTTCTCAGAGATAGCTACCAACATTCGAGCAAGTTTCAGTTCTGCAGTTTTATAGTTTCAACATATTTCATTATTTAATAGAAGATATTGTTCACTGGATATTTGTGTTATTCTTCCTATCTCTATGTTTATTGTATTTAGTCTGTTAATAAATTCATTCCTCTCCTAAATATGGATCAGTGGTATCATAGTGGTCTGCTCTTCATTTATTTTTCTTCGTGCATGTCCCCGACAAGGTCTGGGTACAAGAAGTTGGGACTCTAACCAATCGAGCCATTACCGGATCGGTCGCATAGAGCCTAACAACAACCCATGGGATATGAAAAGAAATATGATGGAGCAGGAGCTCCTATTAAAATGTTTCTCGAGGAATCCATCACGCGAAAAAGGAACGAAATGATGGACAACTTTGTGCAGAACCTTCGATGGTTGCCCATGGGAGAAGCATCTTCATCAAGCGGTCATGCAACCCCCTTCAAGGTACAAGTAAATTTTGATATTCCATTATTTGAAGGACTAATAGATGCGAATTCTGTAGATAAATGGTTGAATATGCTCGAAGGATATTTTTTGGTCCACAATTTTTTTGATAGGGAAAATATCACTTTTTCACTCCTCATGGTCATTCCCCATGTTAAAGACTAGTGGGATACTTACTCTGAGAAAAGGGCCATGGAGGAATCTGCAATTTTTGTGGTGGCCCCTACATGGGATTCCTTTCGGGATGCCATTAAATAATATTACTACCCTGTTGGAAGCTACGAGGACCAGTACACCGGATGGACCACCCTACGTCAAGAAAGGGACCAATCAGTACCAGACTTCACCAATATTTTCCATACCCTACGCACCGAATTGGGTATCAAATATTTTGAGTGTCATATGGTGCTCAAATACCACGAATGTTTGCATAGATACATTCAAACATAAATGGAGTTCATGGACATCGCCTCATTGGGCATGACTTATAGATACACTGTCAAGATTGAGAAAATTTTTAAGCAGAAATGATGAGAGTTTGGATCTGCAAACCCCTCACAACCAAAGTAGGTAAAAAGAAACCCCAACCCACACAACAAGGGACCAAGTTAATATGGCCACCCTCAGGACAATCCGTCCAAGCCACAACACAAGAAGGGAAATGAGAAGACGAAGAAGGACACGGGAAAATGGTGTGAGTACCATTAAAGTCCTTGGCAAAACACCGACGAATGCCGCTCCAAGAAGTCCCTCGTTTCCGAGATGAAGGCTTCCGAGTCAGAGGCCGATTCTGATTCCAAGTCAAATCCTAAAGGAGGGAAGTGGATTATCGATGTTTAACCTAGTTCCACAGTCGCTACCACCAAAGTCTGGCCAAGTGAACCAGAAGAACCAGAGGAAGGGGAACGCCTCTTTCACTCGCAGATGTGGGTCAAGGGAGCTCTGATTCACTTCATTGTCAACAGTGGTAGTTAGAAGAACCTGATTTTAGCAGAGGTCATCAAGCATCTGAACCTACCAATGACACCACACCCACACCCCTACACCATCGGCTAGCTTCGTCAAGGAAGAGATCTTTGTGTCAGTCAATAGTGTCGTCTGCCCTACAACATCAAGCCTTTCAAAGATGAGGTACTATGTGATATTGCTCCCCTTGAAGTTTGTGATGTTCTTTTAGGACAACCATATTTGTGGAAGCATCATATTGTGTATGAGTCTAGACCCTGCAATGTTATTATTACTTTGGGTAGACAATTGTATAGGATCCCAGATGTGGCACCGCCTACTGCTATTTCTTTAATCTCTGCTAAGAAATTCAGTAAGGTCATTTCATAGACTGAGAAGTTCGTCTTCTTTGTGATCCATGCTCAGAGTAAGCAAAACGTCGTCACCACATCCCTAGCCTCTACACAACACCTCTCTTTGCACCAAAAGCAAGTGGACAGGATCATGGAATAATACAGAGACATCTTCGTCTCACCTATAGGGGTATCGACACACTTCCAAGTCAAGCATCCAATTGATCTGACCCTCGACACACCTCTACCTAACAGACTAGTCTATCGGTGCTCTCTGATGGAGAATGATGAAATTAGGCGTCAAATCCAAGAGCTTCTTCAAAAGGGGCACATCATACCCAACTCCTCCCCTTGTAGAATCACGTTTGTACTAGTGCAGAAGAAGGATGAGACTTGGCGACTCTGCGTTGATTACAAAGCCTTAAACAAAATCACAGTTAGGAACCACCACCCCATTCCCAGGATTGATGACCTTCTTGACCAAATCAAGGGGGAAAATTTCTTCTGTAAGATTGACCCGAAGTTTGGCTACCACCAGGTTCCCATCGACCAACTCATGTCTGGAAGACAACCTTCAAGTCTAAAGAAGGTCTCTATGAATGGCTAGTCATGCCCTTTGTCTTAAAAAATGCACCAAACACTTTCATGAGGTTGATGGACGATGTATTGAGACCCTTCACCAACTCCTTTGTGGTATTATATTTGGATGACATCCTCATCTTCAAAAAAACATAGGAGGAGCATATGTGACATATTCAGTAGGTTTTGAGCACTGCACTCTGTGGCAACACAAGCTTTATGCCAACTTGAAAAAATGTTGTTTTGGCATGAACATGGTCAAATACTTGGGCTACATTATTTATGAGCATGGGGTACATGTTGATTTAGCTAAGATTCAAGTCATCTGTGACTGGCCAACCTTGACCACACTGACTGAGCTTTAGAGCTTCTTGGGATTAGCCAATTTTTACCAACGGTTCATGTTGGGATTCTCCCATATTGCATGGGCCCTCAAGTAGGTGACCAAGGGTGGTGGTAGGGACAAGTTCATGTGGGGGAAGGAGTAGCAATGAGCATTCAAAGATCTGAAACATCATTTTTTCTCAGCTCCAGTACTCTCCTTTCCCGATCTGCAACAACCATTCAAGATTGAGATTGGTGCATTTGATTATGATGTGGGCACAGTTCTCACTCAACACGGGCATCCCGTGGCATACCATAGTGAGACACTCTATGATACTATCTTAAAATACCCCACATATGAAAAGGAAATGTATTCCATTGTACAATCCTTTCATCAATGGAAACATTACATTCCGGGGAAAGAGACGATCATACACACTAATCACGAGCCTCTGCAGTTCATACAAACACAGGGGAAATTACATAACGACTGCCATCAGAAGTGGGCCACCTACCTACAACATTTCCATCTCAACATCAAGTATAAGACATTTATCTCCAATCATGTCATTGACTTCCTCAGTCGGCCTCCTCTGGATGCACTCACCACTGTGCTCTATTCCTGTGGACATGAAACATCAGAGTGGTCCCAACTTTACCGACAAGATCTAGACTTCACCACCACATATCAACTCTTAGGTATAGGCGCCACTGTCACTAATTTTGACATTCCTGATGGACTCCTATTCCACCTGGGCCATCTTTGTGTTCCTACAAGCGAGCATGCAAAGTTGATTTGGGAATCCCACTACAGTTAGGTGGCAGGACATTTTAGCACAGAGAAAACTGTGGTCGTTCTTCAGAAACATTTTTATTGGCCAAAACTTTGACAGGATTTCAGCTAGTATATCAGATCTTGCACTGCCTATGCCATTTCCAAGCTAGCCATAAAGAAACAAGGCTTATACCCGTTGGTCTCCAGTTTTGATCATGTTTTTGCCTATATTATATTCCAAAGACCTCCATTTCTATACCCAGTACCACCCTTTTGGCCTTGTTTTGACATAATTGACATCTCCCTACCATTCAATGGGGCTACTTAAGGTATCTTTACGTTTCAAGCTATTCTTATGCATTTTGATGCTTTAAATTGATATTGAAACTAATGTCACTTGGGTTAGATACCACTTCTATTTTTGGAACAGGATTGCCAGTACCAGGTACCAACTCGTACCCGTGGAGATACCAATGAAGCCGCTCAAGATCTGTGCGTTATGTTCAAAATGGGAGACAGAGAGATTCACATGACAGATGGAGTCATCGCTCATATGATGATGAAAGGCACGATGATAGAACTGAGTTGTTATATTTCATGATTCACACTTCGTGACACTACGTGTCACGAAGATGTGAAGACCGTTTTTAAACTTGATTTCAAGCTATTTTCGGATCGGGGATCCGTTTGAACTTATGTATTTTTGCTTTAGAC
>ML821991.1:98697-144238 GCA_009831015.1 Picea engelmannii
AAGAATAACAGATTGAAGGAGAAGTTGCATGAGTACATTGTATTGGATAGACATATTAAAACTGAGAATGAACTCATGAAACTCAGGGTAACTCACCTCTTGTCCAAAATTGAAAGGTTAAATCAGAGGAATAAGGATATTTTCAAAAGGAACAGGCAACTTCAGAGGACTGCCAGAAAGCATATTATAATCAACAGAGTCCTCAAGAAAGAAATTAGGAATCTGAAGAAACAAGAGAGGCTACAAATGCTGGTTGCAGCCGCTACAACCCTCTGATTGCTACCAGTCTTTGACTTTTGTTTCCTGAGGACAGGCAAAGACTTCAGTGTGGGGGCATGTTGGTCTCCAGTTTTGATCATGTTTTTGCCTATATTATATTCCAAAGACCTCCATTTCTATACCCGGTACCACCCTTTTGGCCTTGTTTTGACATAATTGACATCTCCCTACCATTCAATGGGGCTACTTAAGGTATCTTTACGTTTCAAGCTATTCTTATGCATTTTGATGCTTTAAATTGATATTGAAACTAATGTCGCTTGGGTTAGGTACCACTTCTATTTTTGGAACATGATTGCCAGTACTAGGTACCAACTCATACCTGTGGAGATACCAATGAAGCCGCTCAAGATCTGTGCGTTATGGTCAGAATGGGAGACAGAGAGATTCACATGACAGATGGAGTCATCGCTCATATGATGATGAAAGGCACGATGATAGAACTGAGTCGTTATATTTCATGATTCACACTTCATGACACTACGTGTCACGAAGATGTGAAGACCGTTTTTAAACTTGATTTCAAGCTATTTTCGGATCGGGGATCCGTTTGAACTTATGTATTTTTGCTTTAGACTTTTATGAAGGGGGATCTAGATATAAACAGAAGATCACTCCTAAGAAGGGGTTGGATTATGTTATATCGTGAACACATGTTTCTGAATACAAACTGCTGTGCGTTATGTTATTTCACTGTCATACGATTTGAGTATTTTCGTCCGAGTTAATGGAGCGTGAAGTTTACACAATGTTTGCGTAGCATGATTGAGTAGTTTTGGTTGTTTCCTTCGACGTTTGTACCTTTTGGTTGGGCCCTCCAAACAGGTGCAAGTCGCTGCTGTTCTTGCATTAAATTTAGATTATTTCAGTAGCGTAGTAATTGCCTGCATGATAGTTTATTGAGCCTTCGAATTAACTGTTCAGAATATTGATTGATTATTCTTCAACATAGTAATATATTCTACAGTGATGAGTATTGAACGCATGATTGATTCCTGTAGGATTTGAAGCGTGAATTAGAATAGCTTTGTTCCCAGTTTCCAATTTGAATGAAGATTACAGTGAATGCGAGCTTGAATATACTTTGTTTTGGTTAGGATCGTTAGTTACTCTGCTTTGTTAGATAGTTAGGCTACTCTGCTCTGTTAGGTTCGTTAGATTGCAATTGAACTAGAGGAAGCTTCCGGTACCAGTAGGGTAAGTAGGGTATTTCTCTGTTTTCCTGTAGACAGATTTAGATTCATTTGTAATGTTCAGATTAAATGCATTTTAGGAAACACTCTTTCTGTCGTGGCTTGGATAGAAATGTTGATGATAGATGATTAAAAGTAGTGGTGTAATAATCTTGTGAAATCACACTTCTGAATGGAAATAGAAGCACCAAGCATTTAAGCATAGGATTGTTCTCTGTTGATAACTTAAATAGGAAATGCTAAGTTTCAAGATAATCATTAGGATTCGAGTTCTCAGAGTGAGTTTGTGTTTTCTTCTAAGGATAGCATTCAGATAGATATTAGAGCCTTACTCACACATACAGTGTAGCAGCTCAAAGTTTACCAACCCTGGTTTGACAATTTAGTGTTTCAGGTCATTCAAAATCTTCAATTTAGCAGCCTGACAATACCCCCCTTTTCCTATTCCCGAGAAGCCGTGGGAATCCATATCCATGGATTACATGTCTGGTTTGTCACCCACCAAGAATGGAAATGACTACGTGTTGTGTGGCCATCCTCACAGCCTGTAAGAAGAATGTCACAACAACATATACAGCCAAGATATTCTTCGAACGAGTTTGGGTTCACTTTGGGATACCACAGACCATCATCTTTGATCAAGACAACACATTCCTTAGCACCTTTTGGTCGAGTCTCTGGTCTCTATTGGACACCAAGATCACAAAATCCACTTCTTTCCACCCCCAAACCGATGGCCAAACCGAGGTTTTCAATTGGATGATTGTGCACATCTTGCACATGTACAATTCTAAGAATCCTCGTACATGGGACGAGAGTCTCCCATATGTCCAACACAGTTACAACAAGGCTCTCCATAGTTCCACCGACCATATCCAATTTCAAGTGGGTCTAGGATTCCAACCCTTGGGACCCATTGATGTTGCACTTACTCTTGCCACTGCACAGATAGACTCTTCCCCTGATCAGTCTGCGATCGACAAAGCCACCAGATTTATTGAGAGGATTCATCATATCCATCAACAAGTCTAAGATATTTTGCAGAAATCCAATGCTAAGTACAAGAAGTGCCATGATAAACACAGGTTACCACATCAATTTCAGGTTGGTGACCAAGTCTAGTTACATTTGTAGAAGGAGCGTCTCACCGGGCCCCATAAGAAGCTTCGCCCACTTCATTACGGGACTTACACTATCACCAAGGCTATGGGTAATAATTATTTTGAGCTCAACACTCCACCCTTCCTTGGTCTGCATCCAGTATTCAATGTGGACCTCCTTCAGCCATATTTTCCACCATTATTGGACACCTCTGAGATCGTTGAACAACTGACATCAACAGATCCCAACCCTGACTTCATGGAACAAGCATCCACTGATCATATAGTGGACACACTGGTCAAGGGCACTCACCAACAACAAATCCATATTTATCGGGTTGTTAAGGAAGGGAAACTCCTACACCAAGGAATGTGGCTCACCCGGAGTCAAATGCAGCATAAGTTTCCTCACTTGATGGGGGAACTCAACACAATGGATACCATTACTTTCTAAGGCGGGAGGATTGATCCAGGTGGATATTCATGGCCACCCACCTATTCCAACTAGCTTCTCGTGTCCATTTTTGATTCAAAACATCTTTCTGTACTGCTTTATAATTGTGAGTTCTACACTTCTAGGGTTGTTTGAAGCCTCACACGTTCTCCAGGTGGATACGAGTGGCCTCTCGCCTAATCCAACTAGCTTATTTTGTATGTTTTCTTGTCAGCACATCTTGTTGTACTTCCAGGGATGTTTTGGGGCCCTAAACATTGTTTTTTTTGAATCTCCAGAGTCAGACTGTAGACAAAGTAATATTTTGATGATGAAATATGTAGTTCTCTGAAAGACCTTTCCAACGGGCTATCATGCACCTAAAATGAAGGTCGTATGCAAAAGTTATGCCCCTAGGAAGTTGAGGTACGAAATTACACCAACTTACCCATAGGGCCCACATGACTTTTGGTGTTTCACCTTCTAGGGTTAGGTTTTTGGATGTCTATGGTTTATTAATTCATGAGTAATATGAAAAGGGCCTCTGGAGCCTCATTGTAATCCATTCTTCTTAGAAGGATGCGTGTAGCAGCCACATCTCTTCTTAGAGATAGCTACCACCATTCAAGCAAGTTTCAGTTCTGTAGTTTTACAGTTTCAGCCTATTTCATTATTTAATAGAAGATATTGTTCACTGGATATTTGTGTTATTCTTCCTATATCTATGTTTATTGTATTAATTCTTTTAATCATTCCGTTCCTCTCCTAAATCCGGATCAATAGGACAATTGAGATTCTGTGAGGACATGAGCATGACATCCACTAGATGCATTGATGATACACACACATTGGTGGCAGGATATTATTGGAGGGAATTGATGTCACATGATTGTTAATATGGGGTACTTTCCATTGTTGACTTCCATACACTCAGGGAGAGAGAGATTGTGGTGAGGTTCGACTACCAACAATTATTGATGGATATATATTAGCCATTGTAGGTTGGAGAGATGTATCATAGGGCACTGAGGGAGAAGGAGATTGCAGTGGACTGACTCACTCATGATTTAGAAAGAACGCAGGGATTCTTGGAAGGCGCAAAGACATCCGTTCAAGAATCAGGGTCCATATTAGAGGATATTTTTGAGGAGACTATCTATTGATCCACTACATCTATCTCAACAGAGAGGCAAGTGTTTAATTCATCCACTTTGGTAGAGGATGTTGGTGGTTTGGTAGAAGAGCACCAGATGATGGAGGTGTTAGAGTGATATAACCACAAGACAATGGAGGATTCCCAGGTGTCACAGGGACCACCATTCATGGGTAGTTCTGAGACAGTTGGTCACACACATACACATGGGGATTCTAGATCCAAGGGAAGCTATGCGAACACTTCCTTTTGTGTTCCAGGATTGGTTGACATCCATGTAGAGGTTGATCCAACAATACACCTTGGATACGTGATGAGTTGGGAGGATATATGAGCTTGCATGACTATCCAGGGGCATATGATGATGAGAGATAGTTCACAGGAGCATGTAGAGGTGTAGAATTGGATTCAGGGGGACACATTGGATTGCAGGGAGGAGACATAATTAGTGGAGTATGGAGGTTCCTTTCCCTTGCAACAATATATAGATCTGGAAGATCACCTTCACAATAGCATCGGTTGCATGAGTGATGATGGATGGAGAGGGATTGACCAACATTTTATGGATTTCTACTATTGTACCCAATGGTTGAAGTTTAGTGATGAGTGAAAACTATTAGTCACCATGGGTACTGGTGGACGATCTTTTGGTCAAGTCCTTGGGATTGACCAAAGCATATGATACTTTACAGTCCCACAGTCAATGACATATATTTCTGTTATCCTTTCCTGATAGTTTCATCATTGAAATTAGCACAGGGGGAGATAGACAATGGTAGGGGACATGGAGAGTTGGTAGGATGAGACCACCCGACATGAGTGTTTTTATTGCATGCAGTAGAATAGGGGTGGATCATCAGAGACAGACAGTTGAGGCCTTGGGAGTGATGGGGGGTATCTTACGCCATGGGAAAAAGGATATCTCATAGGTTAATACATATTCATATTCTCATTGGGATGACAATGGAGGGCTTATGACAACTATTAGTAGGACACATCAACATTTAGTGGGGATTGGAAGTGATGAACTTCCAAATTTTCCATGGGATTTGCGAGTCCATTTGGTCAGTAGTTTGATTCATATTATGAGGTTCTGGGTTGTGCCATCAAGAAACATACTTCACTCTTGGATTACTTTGAGAGGGCTTGCTGGGATTTGTTCTATGTGGAGAGACAAGTTCTCCCTGTTGATACTCGTGATCAAGTTTGGCGATGGATGGGTAGATTTTGGTTCCACGGGGATACCTTTACAGGTACAACTTTTTAATAGAAGGACCAATCATCACAGGTATTTTAGCATGAGGATCCATGAGTGGGGGATCCAATATGTATACGTTGGGTAGACAATCATGACCAGAGTGGCACAACGTCAATGTGAGGGTCCTTTTCAGAGATTAGCATGAGACCCTGGGATTACAGGGTTGGGTATTTCATTGACTGATGGAGGCGAGTGGATATTTGCAGGGAAAATCACTTTGATTTTCCATTGAGCTTCAGTTTCGGGGGGAGTACGTCACTTGTTAGTGATTCGTTGAGGTATGGTAGTACCTCACTATGGGAGCAACACGTTCGGTCGGTGGAGGCCGTGTTGGGTTTGGTATGGTATTGGAGGTCAGACTCATTTCAGTTGGAGGCCATGTGTTATTTGCAGGAGACTCATGGTGTTGATATCTCACATGAATATACTTCACATGGAATTTTCGTTCACATATTGATATGGGATCTAGGGATTGGAGTGCTTGGTAGTTTAGGGTTTGATGGATTTGAGTTTTGAGTAGAGTGGTTTATTAGGGAGTTGACTGAGGGTCTATTGCATTTGATCATTCTAATCACTAGGAGCATTTGGGTGTCAAGCGTGATGAGTACTTGGAGGGACCACATCTTGAGGGGATCTTACTACAGATCACACAGGTGGATATGGGATCTGTGTATCACATGTAGATTGATTCAGTTATTGCTTGAGGACAAGTAATATTCTAGCAAGGAGGATTGTAATGTCCCCATTTTTGGACATTATTATATTACAGAGTGTTATTCCTACCATAGTAGCCATATGGGGATGACAACGAGTTCATGAGATATTGAGGGGTTTTATTGGGCCCGACTAGCATCGTTCATCATATTTCATCATCAAGATCCATTCTGTACATCTTTTATTTGGTTTTGTTGCATTCCGACAATTTCCGTAATTTTGAGTTATTATGGGTCATATATTAATTAATTTCACTAAGAAGGTCATTTTGGGCATAATACTTGGAGAAACCTCTTAGTGTAATACCTCATTGGAATCAGGAGGAAGATAACTACAGGATTAGATGATGAGAAGTGACTTTCAGTGGCCGGAGAAGCCATAGGAACGAAAAAATCACATTTTAGAGGGAAATATGTCAATTAATTAATAAAGTGATTTAATTAAAGAATAATAAAAATAAAGTAAAAGTAACTCGGAGGGAAAATCTGAACAGGGGGGATAAAAGAGATATAGGGGCCTCTATTCTCTCATGATGTTGATTATTATTTTGATGTCTGTCTTCTTGCTAGAGAGTCCATGCACTTGGCTATTTTGAGGGTTTTGACTGACAAACCCTAGAGATCATCTCGGTGGTGAAAGATCCCACCCAACCTGGTCCAAGCTTGGTCAGGGAGGTGAAATATTCCTCGCTCACCATTCTACATCAGTTACCATTCAGTTACTGGAGTAGTTGAGGAAGCATGGCGCACTTGTGGGGGTTTCCAATACGTTGGGGTGCACTTGTTGAGGAGTATTGGTTTGATTTGCTTGACAATGACTAGATCTTCAATAGATGGAGTTCCAGGGTTGATTTATATCACCGGGTTTCCTTTTTGCATCATTGTTTGAGTGGATTCTTCAACCTACTCATCCTATCACTCAGGAGGGTGTGTTTCTCTTCAAGAGGGCGCATTGTTCTTAGTGGATCTCATGAGTTGGAGCGAGAGATCTCTCCCAATAGATTGGAGGTTCATCATAGGGGTTCTCTAACCCTCGATCTACAATTGGGAACTTGGTTTTATTTATTCATAGGTCATCTTCTTAGAGGCCAAATTTCCTTGGGGTTCTACAGCCAAAAAGGGCACACTTTGCTAGAGGAGGGAAACACATACAGTGAGGGTTCTTGGATATATATCTTCTGTATTCAGCTTGGAGGATTCTTAGGAGGTCATATCCTCATCATTCCATTGTATTCTTGGAGGAATTATCATCCATACACTCTATTATCTTATATGATCCATTTATGCTCTACTATTGTATGGAGGTTAGCTATATATGATTAATAAAATCAAATATGAGGCATTTGTGGCATTTACTTGAGTTTCTTCTACTGTATCTTGTGTATATGTTATTGGCTACATTGCTATCTTTTACATGCTGCAAACACACCATAAAAATATCACATTAAACCCTAGCACAACTCTAAAAGACAAATCTGCAAAGTGTTTGACAAAATACCACAGCCAGAAAACCATAAAAACCTCAATGTTCCAAGAAAATTTGTTTGGGAACATTACACAATACATCATTCAACAACCTCCTGTTGATCATAAATTTGGTGACCTCGATTTTCCTCCCTTTGGAATAATAAAAAAAACTGGTATCAGGAGAAGGAAATTTTGAATGATTATAATCTCATGGTGTTTCCCTCAGTTCCAGCTTCATCATGCATTTTTCAGAATCAAAATTCAAGTCCGTATGCCCAAGATATTCATATATTTGTCCAAAAGTTTGACAAAGAGATTGAAAAATTGCAAGATTTTTTTTTCTAAGTGTCATGTTCATTTTTCCTCTCCATTTTCGAGTTTTTGACTAAGTACTCTCCTCACTCTTCTCAGTGTTCTCATAAGAATCTTATGATTTTTATACTTCTCTCTTCGTATTTTTCTTCGTATCTCATAAGACTCTCCTATATTATACTCAGTACTATACTTAGTCTATTTTCTATTTCAAGACTTGCCTTTCTTACACTCCTCCTCCTCCTCCCCTCACCCGTTCAACTGATCCACTTTACTTTCTATAATTCCTTTGTTTCACACATGGATGTAAAGGAGGAATATTCATTTATAAAGACCAAACTCTTCATATCCACAATGCATGTGGGATTTGATTTAAATAGGCGGAATTAAAATCAATGGATGAGAATGATTCACGAATTAGATGGATGGTGGATGAGACACTGACTTCTCGAGCTCATATCTTGAGTTCCTGACCTTAGTTTTGGGAAAAAAATACCTCGTTGAAAAGAGAATTCGATTAGGAAGATAATGGAATATGTTTAAGGGCTGAATTTGGCCACAATTCTTCCGGAAATTGAAATAAAAATCAACTCTATTTGCATGACTTTTCGGTATATCTGCTTGGAACCTCAACTTCCCGAGCTTATAACTTGAGATCCATAACTCCAAATTTCGCTCAGGAGGACTGGTTGGAAATATGGGATTATGAAGATTACATATAGAATTTTTTCCATGGGTGAAAGGTCAAATATATTGCTTATAAAATTAAAACACAGTCCACTTTTAAAAAGGAAGTCAACTTAAAAAATTGAAAATAAAAGTTTATTAAAACAAATCTTTTATTAAAGACAAAATGGGCCCCATTTCAAGGAACAAATTCCATTGAATTAAGTTCATTAATGAGACTTAAATGAAGTATTAATTAAAGTGGTTACTCAAAAAAGGATGCATTTGGAAAATTCTAGAAAGAGAAAACCCTAACTACTTCAAGAAGTTTTCCCTAACCAATTCGAGAAGTTTTGAGAGCAGATTTTAAAAGGCAACAATTAGATATCATCAAGAAGTTGGAAGTCAAAATTTTCTATAGTGGCAAAGAGTCTGCAAGAATCTAATCTCTATCTTTCCAATATTCTATGAATCATCTTGCTTAAACTTTTCTCTCCTTACATTTTCTTCTTCTCTATTTCCTTCCATCAAATCTTTCATGTATTGCCAGACAAACATGAAGATTTGTGTCTGATCATTTCTTTCTCTAAGTTCTTTAGTCATCTAGTAATATTTCAGGTCTAGAGGAGCAAGGTCCCTCCTTGTAAAAATACAATTTCTATTTCATTCAGTTTATTAGTTGTCATTGAAATTTTGTAGATGTTGTTTTGGCCCTTTTGTTTCTGACATTATTAAACTTGTCGTATTTGGGACATTGTTATAAATTTCTCCGGCAAAGAACTATTTCAGGGCACTACATTAGTGATTTATCAGATTTTGAGCTGAAAGAATGTGATTTCAAATGTATTTTCTATCAAAATATTTTTTGAGTTCCAAAGAAATACTCATTTAAAGTTCTTTGAAGACATGCCCACTTTTTTCATCTTCCAAAAGTCATAGCAGATTCCAGGTTCAATTTATTTGAGAAGAAAGACAAAATGTCTATTGAAAGGAGACTCCAAAAACCTTGTGGATGCAAATCTCTGTTGACACATTGCATCCTTTCTTTCTTCAAATGATATGATGTATATTTGTATAATTGTACATAAGGGTTTTACATTTGTATATACAAAGCTTTGTTGGGATATCTTTCAGGTTTTTCTTTTTAACATTCACCCTTTGCATTTATTGTAGAATCATATAAAGAATATTTCAACATTTCATCCAAAGAGGAGTACCACCTCTATAAACATGCATGGGGATTCATATCCTTGTGAAGTTGTTGTTTGGATCTTGACCAATATGAACATCAACACCTCCTGTTGAACCTTATAACTTCTTCTTTCTTTTTCTACATGTCTATTTTCCCTAAGTATGTTTCCCTCCCTTAATTTTCATTTCCATATCTTACCTTCATGACTTATGCCTTTTCCATACTTGGTTTATTTTACATTCGTGGGTTGGCAGACTCACAAACTCATATTTTCATTTGTTTGTGTCTCCCGTCCTCACAAGTCCATCCAACAAGTATCCATTCTTAGTCATTTTTCCAATCACGACGGACTCACAGACTTGCTTTTTCATTTGAAATATTCCATTCTTCCACCCTGTTGTGACGTGTCCTTCCTCTTTACACTTCTCGAGTCATATTAACTGCTAATTCTATGAACTCAACTGCTAAAATTAAATTTTGAAAAGGTCGTTATTGATGATGTTTTTATCGAGACAAATTTCATTTATTGTAGATTAATTATTATCATCAAATATCTAAAGTAGAATATTATTTCATTGTTCCAAGTGAATTACAGAGAAGTATGTCAAAATGTTGGAAATGGTCGAAAGAAGACAATATTTTTGTGGGGTTACCTTGAATCTATTCGCCAGAGATGACCACAATTACCATTGGTCGAGGGAATATTGGTATTTTTCAATGTTACCAGAAAAAGATAATAATAAAGTATGGACATCAAGAATAGCTCTCGTTGGTTGTCTCCCTGAGGTTTTCAAGTGTAAATATATTGTAACCTAGTGCATTGAAAAGTTTTTCCATAATAAAAGAATCATTCCTCTACAAAGAGGCTCCCCTGTTTCATTGGCGCCTTCAATCTTCAAGAAAATGTTAAAGTGTAATACCCCTTTTCCCCCAACTTGTAATTAATGATTAATTACGATTACCATGCCATGACATGTGAACAATGTAAATGTATTATTGTTTATATTCCCAACAACTGACTGTGGGGGTGAATCATTGAAGTACTGGCCATGATACCACTAGAGGAAATAATGAGGAAACCTATAGAGATGGTTCATCATGCCAACATGACCCATTTCTTTTTGATGAAATATTTGATCTAGAATAATAAGCCTCATCCTGATCCGAGGGAAAGATCAGTTAATGAGAAAAGGACTAGTGGTTGAACAACCAACTACCCAATGAATGGAAGCATAGAGGGCCTAGCTGAGAAGATAGAAAATTTTCAACCTGAACTACAATAGAATCCAATCTCTTGCAAGCCTAGATTGACCCGAGTTTCTTTTGGCAGAAGGACATAGGACGGGTTGAGAAACTTTCAGGGAGAGAGGAAGCGTGTAAGAATATGCATGAAGGGAGGAAATAAAAGAGAGAAGATAATAGATAGGAAATGCATGCCCAGAAAGGGGTTTGGAGAAAGATCAAAAAACTCATGGAAGAGTTATGAGCTGGAGCATAGAAGACCCGGAGCCCAGACTGTAGACAAAGAGGGCTGAGGGATTGATGTTAGTTGGAAATAAATATAGATGGGTAGGCATATGATAAACCCTATCAAGGCCCTGAGCTCAGTGGGGAAGAAGGGATATTTATGTTGTTTCCAGAGAAGTGGAGGTAGGAAGACCAAGGATTATCTTTTGACTAGTCTAATACGCCATAGAACCCACCTTAGCCAAAGACAGAAGGATGTGAGCTTGATGCTAGGAAGGCATATGACAAATGTCGAAGAGGCCTAGGTTAGGCAGGGCGTGAGGAAAATATTCACCAAGAGTGATGAGAATGAGAGTGATTTCCAAACTCTTGCAGAAGACTTAAGGAACAAAGAGAACTCCCAGGTGGTATCATGGCTTGGAACGGGGGTGGCCATAGTGCTAAGAGTGAATGCAACTGATCCTATAGTTGGGTGCATAGAAGAACAACCACATTCATTTTGGGCATCTATAACTCACAATTTAAGATAAGTGTAACTATGAATGTTATATTGTCTTGATTGGTTTGTTATAGTATGAGCTCGTTTGAGCTAGATGATGGCATAATATTTTATCTTGTTTGGATGTTATATAATTGCCACTCTGATGGCTTGGCTGACTAAAATTTTTGAAGTAGAGTTTGAATATTATCTCCTTTCAATGGGTTTCTACTTACTTATGTTTAGAAAAGGAGAATTGTTATTAATGGGTTTTAAAATAATTTGCGAAAAATTTCTAGTTGATCTCATGTACTAGACTGTATGCTCTAAACCTCAAAAGGATTGCCCCGAGGATAAAATACACAAATACAGAGTTGGGACAGACTCTACAGGATTGTTCTGAACTCATCCATCCCTCGAAATCCCTTTTCCTAGTATAGAATTTGAGTTCTGTAAATGGAAGGTGCTTCCTTCAAACCATTTTTCTAAGTGACCACATGCTCAAGTCCACGGGCTTAATCAAATATCAGATAAGATTTAAGAGTACAACCCTCAGAGGCTTGTGAAACTTCCATGTGACCAAGACTCTGGAACCCAATGCTACGCTCAACATGAGATAATCTATCTAGGCTTAGGGAATTTGGAGGTCGGGGGCTACGAAATGTTAGAACTTCAAAACATTCAAATCCTGTTGTAGGAAACCTCTTGAAACGATGACCAGATGGTTGACTAACAACTGACAGTTTCCTATACGTTGTCGTGGGATATACATTATTGTTAAACCCTGACCAAGTTTTCGATCATGAAGTAACGCGAGCTGTCGATCCAAGAAACATCAAGATCTTTCATGACCGATGGACATAAGCTACTGTCAATTCGACATTGACTCACTCCGGGAGTAAAGAGGTGTTGGACGACTAGAAAATTCAAACGTCGAAGTCACAAAGTAATGTGGATCGTAGATCTAAGGATCCTTCGGGACCCTTCTTAACCGTCAAATGTGAGTTACATTCATTCGAATTTGACCCACTTGAGGTGAAAAAGAGTTTGGAACGATCGAAATCCCCGAATGCCAAAGTCGTGAACCAACGTGAGTCGTTGATCTAAGGATCCTTCAGGACCCTTCTCGACCGTTAGATCAAGTATAGTGGAAGGATAGAGTAAGTGGTATCATTAACTAACAACAATTAGTCATCCCCAATTTATGACCCCTTTGGTAGGTAATCCTTCAGGGAATCGAAGGGTTAAGAATGGTAAGGGTTGTGAACTCATGAATCCCCGAAGTGGATAAATCACGCCAATCATTAAATCATGTGGAAAATTTCAAGAGCGATATGAGTTGTTGATATAAGGATCAATTGGGATCCTTTCTCATCCATTCGATCTACTAGTGGAAGAAAAACATAAACACTTCAGCGAAGTAGTACTTCAGGAAACCTAAGGTACAAGGGGTAAGAATGTCCCGAAGGCCAAAGGCTGGAGTACGTGGTGAGGAATTTAAGAAATTTGGAACTCCGAGAGTTTGGTAGATTCGACGACATAAGAGGATGTGTTAAACACCAAAGGACTGAAGTTTCCTTGTTGTAGTGTCCAGTTCTGATTAGATGGGCCCGCATACGCTATGGTGATGCAGTGTGTCTGGATGGTTCCACATGACATCATGGGATATGTCGCAAGTTGAGTATGGGACCCCCCCTTTTCAAGTCTAAACCATGGGTTGAGTATGGATAAATCTCAGTCATCAGATCCAAGGGTGGATAGAGCTCCACCATATAATTCTGGGGTGGAAGGAAGCTTCGGGACTTTGAGACTTCATTTCTCCAGAGATGTTGTAAACATGTACAACAATGACGAAGGGCCAAAGGCTTGATATTTGTGAAGGCTCGGGGAACATTCCTTGTAACCCCTTCTTCCATGGACATGTGTAATGTTCTCAAGCCAAGATGCCATGAACATCATGTTTTGCACGAGTTTTTAAACTTTTTCTAGTTGTGGTATTTTGTCAACACTTTGCTTATTATGGTCTTTTAGGTTACGCTAGGGTTATAATGATGATTTTAATGTGTGTTTGCAAAAATAACCAAGAAGATACACCAATGGAACGTAACTCAACCAGATGCAATGTCAACAATATAAGAGATAACTCAAAATACCTCAGATATGATCTTTATTCACAATAGTAGAAGAATTTATACAATAGATTTGTAGATTTGGTACAATATAGCATAAGAGAGAATAACAAAATGAGGATGGCCCTCAATAAAGATCAAGAGAGAAGGTGCAAGCCTCTAAAGGCCATCTAACTACCATACATGAACAACAGGATGTGATCTCGGCCCTCTACAGTGCCAAACCCCCAAGCTGAATGATACTACGCCCTATTGGAACAATGAATACCCTCAACAACTCAGCCTTGCTTCTCAAGACCCCCAAATCCCCCAATGAAGATTCCAAAATGTAGATAGGAACAATCCTAAACCCTTGGTGAAGTCTCGGAATGAGTGGCAAGGTTCTGACCCACCAAATGCACAATCTCCTAATCTATCTTGTGCCCTCTTGGATGAGTGAAACCCTAGATAATTCGGCCTCTCTCCTAGAGGCCTCTAAATGCTCCACAAAACCATTGAAATGATAGATCGGGGCATGGTTACCTCACTGGTGAAGTCCCAAGATAAATAGTGAATATCTGAGCCATCAAATGGGTGAAACCACTTTCTGAAGTGCGTCCCTCTCCTCTAATTCACTCAATTCTCTAGTAAATCGGATGGCACATAAAAATCCTTTGGAATGATCTAGAACTTATGAACAAGACCCTACAATGAAAACCTAGGTTCTATAATTCCCAGAAGCTCTTCCAATATCTTGGATCGAACTTCCCTCAATGAATGGTGCGCCCCCCTTGATGGAAACCCTCAATGGTGCACCCTCTCTCTTCCTGTACCTGTGGCTAGTGTAGAACTCTCCTATAACTGAGTAGATATGAAGTAGAATGGTGTGGGTGGAGTATTGCATCCTCGAGACCAATCTTGGAGAAAGATAGGTGGAATATTTCACCACCAAATTGTCCTTTAGGGTTTGTTAAGTCAAAACCCTCAAAACCCGCAAGGTATGGGCTCACTAGCTAGAAGCCAGATATCAAAACTGATAATCAACATGAATGGGAGAATAGAGGCCCTTGCCTCTCTTTTATCCTTCCTGCTCACCTTGTCCCTCCAAAGTGACTTTTACTTAATTAATTAAATCACTTTAATTAATTAATTAACTATTTTACCTATGAAAAGCACCTTATCTCGCCTTATGGATTCCCTAGCCACTGAAAGTCCCTTCTCATCATCCTATCCTGTAGTGTTGTTCCTCCCAATTCCAATGAGCTATTATATGAAGGGGTTCCTCCAAGTATTATGCCCAAAATGAACTCCTTAGTGAATTTAATCAACCTATAGCCCAAAATAACTCAAAATCATGGAAATCGTCGGAACACCACGGAACCAAAGCCAAGCTGTTTGGAATGGATCATGATGATGAAATAAGATGAGTGATGCAAGATGGATCCAAAAATACCCCTCAATAGTCATTGTACTCATTATAACCTCCATCTGGCTACTCGGGTCATTATGACACTTTGTACTCTGGTCATCATGACACTTTGTAATGTAATAATGTCCCAAAGTGGGGACATTACAATCCTCCCTGCTAGAATATTGCTTGTCCTCAAGCAATAACTGAACCCATCCAAATATAATACAGGGGTCCCATGTCCACCTCTGGGATACATAGTAGGCCCCATCTAGATATGAAATATCATACACTCCACCCCCTGGGTCCCATATCAGGACGTGAACTGCAATACCCTGTGAAGCATAATCCTAAAATATATCAGCACCATGAATCGCCTGCACATGACACATGGCCTCATCCTGGAATGAGTCCATCCTCCAAGTCCCTATCTAGATCAACACGATCCCCATCAACTGCACATGATGATTCCAGAGTGAGGTACTGCAAGATCTCCATGAGACACCCTTAAGTGATGTTCTCTCCTCAACACTGAAGCTTAATGGAAATTCAAAACAACTTTCCCCTGCAAAGGTCCACTCGCCTCTGTTAGTCAATGAAATGCTCAACCCTGCAATCCCCAGGTCCCATGTTAGTCTCTGTCAAAGATCACCATGCTGGCACTACACTACTCTAGCCATGCTTGTCTGCTCCCTGTATACATACTAGATCCCCCACTCCTGGATCCTTAGGCTGGAATACCTATGGAAACTGGACCTGCTATCCATAAGCTGCATCCGTAAGATAACCTCTATGGAAATAATATCTACCCAACCATCTCCATGCTCTACCATGAGGATCAAAAGGAAGAAAATTTCTCGCTCAATAGGAAAAGTCCCTGTATGCCCACTCAATACCAACCCATAGTAAAGTATGTGACTCTCTGGCACAGCCTGGGTCATCATAAGGTGAAACAACCTACCAAAAAAAATGGAGTCCTAGATCCCATGGAAAACTGAGAAGATTGTCACTTCCAATCCCCACTAATTTCTCCTGTGTCATACTGATCATTTTCGGAAGCCCTTTGTGCTCATCCTCATGAGTATTGGTATCTGTGTCACCCTCTGAGACATTTTCTATCACCTGGCCTATGATGCTCACCATCACGCACAAGATCTTAACTGTATGCCTATCACGGTCCACCTCTGTCCTACTATATGTCGTAAAAGCACTCATGTCAGGTGGTCTCGACCTAAGCACTCTCCATGCCCTCTGCTACTGTTTATCTCTCCTCATGTTGTTGTATATGATAAAAGTGTCGGAAAAGGCTAACAAAAACATCTGTAGATGACTATAGGACTGAAAGATATCACATGCTTTGGTCAATCCCAAGGATTTGACCAGAAGCTCATCCATTGGTATCCATGATAAATACTCTCCTGTAGTCATCACTGAATCCCAATCATCTAGTATAACCGAGAGTAACTTCTCCAACTGCTCATCAACCACCCTCCATCTCTCATCTACGATGCAACTGCTGATAGGGTGAAGGTGATATCTCATAACTATGTGGTGCTGCAAAGGAGAGGCATATACATGCTCCCCTAAGTGTGTCTCCTCCCTGAAATCCAATACATCCATCTGAATCCTATTACATATCTCGGCATGTCTCTATGAACTATCACTCATCACTGTATGCCCCTACATACTCATGTCATCTCCTGTATACTCCTGCTGCATCATATATCTTGGGGGTACTATTGGATCAACCTCTACATGAAGGTCAACCACTATCAGAACACAAATGGAAGTGTCCTCAAAACTTCCCCTGGCTTCAGAGTCCTAATGCATATGTGAGTGATCGATTGTCTCACAGATCCTCGTGGAGGGTAGATCATGCACCCCCAGATCATAACTCTCTGTACTCATCAGTGACTCTGGGTACTCCTCATGCTCCTCCATCAACTGGTGCTCCTCTACTAGACCACCAACATATTATAGCCATGTGACTGAAGGGTATATCTGACTCTCCACTAAGATAGATGTAGTGGATCTATGGTGAATCTCCTCAAGAATATACTATGATCTAGATTCTGATTCTTGAAGGGCTATCTATGTGCCTCTCAATAATCCTCGGGTGCTCTCCAACTCATGAGTGAGTTTGTCCACCTCCAACTCCTGCTCCCTCAGAGCCCCGTGATACATCTTGCCAATCCCCAATAGGTATTCCATGTTCGTCAACAATTGCTGGTAGTCCATCCTCATCACAGACACTCTCTCCCTGAGAGTATGAAATTCATCCATGGCCAATCCCTCATCTGAACTACCCTGTGCCACTGATTCCCTCCAGCAGTAATCTGCCACCAATGCATGTGTTTCATCAATGCGCCTAGTGGCTACCATGATCATATCCTCACTAACTCTCAACGATCCTACCAAGTAGTGTGACTCATGATCACAGTCATGCTAAGGTGCTACCTCATGTCTCTCACTGCTAGTGCCAACACTAGAATCCCCAACAACACTCTTTGCAGAAGATAAAGCACTGAACTGCCCCCTGTCCACTATGCTACTGGGTCCTCCTATATGTGATTTCACATCATCCCTAACTACTAGCTCCCTATGAATCATACTGTATCTGGTGTGAGCAGCTGCATCCTCCTGTGCACTCACCCTGTTACTATCATCTACACATGGATTCCATATAGATGTGTCCAGACACGTGCTATGGTCATCCTGACCAATAAAGGGTACATCCGCATCACTGTAGGATGGTCCTAGAAGTAAATGTCCCATCCAATTGTCAATCTCCACAACCTGATCAAATAATGGAGCCTCCAAAAGTAGTGACCCAATATCCTCATGCCGATATGTGTGTGTAAGGTATATTGTCTGCACATCATGTATCTCCTCCTAGATCTATGGATCTATCTATCCCTAGTGTGCATCCCTCACATATGGCTCCTCTATCATATCTGAAATGCCACCGACATCCTCATGTGTCATGTCTATCATGGGTGTCTGGAAATATGAAAGATGTGTCACGAGCCCCATATGTAGCTCATCAGATATAGGTGCTGACACATGTGACTCCCCACTAATGTCACCACTCTGCTGAAGTGTAAGGTCATCAACACTATGTGGTATGACTGCTAAAACAAAGGAGCTATCATCCGGTCCCTCCCACTATTCCTCCAATGCGCAAGGGTCACTATCCTCCCCAAGCATGCACGAGTCACTAGCCTCTACAAGTGTGCAAGAGTCACTAACGCCATCGAACTGCTCCAAATAAGCATCTATCGTTGCATCCTCATACACCTCCTCATCCTCACTGTCATAGTGTACCTCAACAATGTGTTTCTTACCTTTACCCCTATATCTATGATCTGGTTCATAGGGCACTTTTCAACTGTACCAAATTTTCCTGCTCCTAATGGGTGTGGGGTTACTCTGTTCTTCCCTCCATCTGCGCTGGTAGTGATGCTTTCTCTTCCATTTGTCTACATAGAGCTTTAGTATCTTGTATGTTGGCTATCAACTTATGTAGGGTTAAGTCCCATTCCCTTCTATCCATTTCTCTCTATGGGAGACCCCTCAGGCTGGCAGGAGTCTAAGCTCTGATACCACTATAATTTTCTCAAGCCAGGATGCCAGGAACATCACGTTTTTCATGAGTTTTTAAACTTTTTCTGGTTGTGGCATTTCATCAAACACTTTGCTTATTATGGTCTTTTAGGTTACGCTAGGGTTATACTGATGATTTTAATGTGTGTTTGCGGAAATAACCAAGAAGATACACTAATGGAACATACCTCAACCAGATGCAATGTCAACAATATAAGAGTTAACTCAAAATACCTCAGATCTGATCTTTATTCATAATAGTAGAAGAACTGATACAATAGATCTGTAGATCTAGTATAATATAGCATAAGAGAGAATAACAAAATGAGGATGGCCCTCAATCAAGATCAAGAGATAAGGTACAAGCCTACAAAGGCCACCTGACTACCATACATGAACAACAGGATGAAATCTCGGCCCTCTACAGTGCCAAAGCCCCAAGCTGGATGATGCTACGCCCTACTGGAACATTGAATACCCTCAATAATTCGGCCTTGCTACTCAAGACCCCTAAATCCTCCGATGAAGATGAAAAAATGTAGATCGGGACAATCTCAAGCCCCTAGTGAAGTCTTAGAATGAGTGGCAAGGTTCTGACCCACCAAATGCACAATCTCCTTATCTATCTTGTGCCCTCCTGGATGAGTGAAACCCTAGATAATTCAGCCTCTCTCCTAGAGGCCTCCAAATGCTCCACAAAACCATTGAAATGATAGATCGGGGCACGGTTACCTCACTGGTGAATTCCCAAGATAAATAATGAATATTTAAGCCATCAAATGGGTGAAACCACTTTCTGAAGTGTGCCCCTCTCCTCCAATTCGCCCAATTCTCTAGTAAATCACATGGCACATAAAAATCCTCTGGAATGAACTAGAAATTATGACTAAGACCCTACAATGAAAACCCAGGTGCTAGAATTCCTAGAAGCTCTTCCAATCTCTTGGATCGAACTTCCCTCAATGAATGGTGTGCACCCCTTGCTGGAAACCCTCAATGGTGCGCTCTCTCTCTTCCTATAGTTGTGGTTTTTGTAGAACTCTCCTGCAACTGAGTATATATGAAGTAGAATTTTGTGGGTGGAGTATTGCATCCCTGATACCAAGCTTGGAACACGATAGGTGGAATATTTCACCATCGAATTGTCCTCTAGGGTTTGTTAAGTCAAAACCCTCAAAACCCCCAAGGTATGGGCTCACTAGATAGAAGCGAGATATCAAAACTGATAATCAACACGAATGGGAGAATAGAGGCCCTTGCCTCTCTTTTATCCTTCCTTCTCACCTTGTCCCTCCAAAGTGACTTTTACTTACTTAATTAATTAAATCACTTTAATTAATTAATTAACTATTTTACCTCCGAAAAACACCTTATCTCCCCTTTTGAATTCCCTGGCCACTGAAAGTCACTTCTCATTATCCTATCCTATAGTGTTTTTCCTCTCGATTCCAATGAGCTATTACACTAAGAGGTTCCTCCAAGTATTATGCCCAAAATGACCTCCTTAGTAAATTTAATTAACCTATAGCCCAAAATAACTCAAAATCATGGAAATCTTCGGAACGCCATGGAACCAAATCCAAGTTGTGTGGAATGGATCATGATGATGAAATAAGATGAGAGATGCAAGACAGACCCCAAAATAATCCTCAATAGTCATTGTACTCACTATAACCTTCATTTGGCTACTCTGGTCATCATAACACTCTGTAATGTAATGTTGTCCCAAAGTGGGGACATTACAACATGTCACTACCAGAGAATGGTGAAATGGGTCATGATAGTGCCATGTCGGACAACACAAGAGAAGTGATGCCACGTGGTGAAGGGGGTGGCTATTGGCCAATGATTCCCTGAAAACTTTGGAAGGCCATAACGTTTGAACCAGGACTCGGTTTTGGACAGGGTTTCAGTCGTCAAATAGCTCTCGATGAGCACACGATGATGGTATCCTCTTTCGAGGATTCGGGGAGTTGTAGGAAAGTAGAAAAAAAAAAGTATACCCCATCCCCTAAAAGGCTACTTAGGGGGCCGAGTGTGTGATAGATTGGTATCAGAGAAAGAAACAACACTTGGCCTGCTTGGGCTCATGGAAGAGTCGATTAATATTTTTTTTATTAGAAAAAATTTAAGGGGGAGGACATCCTATGCTACCCTATAATCAAAGAAATATTCAAGCACTAGGCATGGATGGGCCAAAAATCAGTCCCATGTATGGTGTAACAAGGCAAAGACAAGCCTATTAGAAAAGTTCATATGCATTGTAAAAGTTTATTTGTTATCTGCACAAGCCCCTTGGTTGAGGTTTCCTTTTTGAAAATTCTTACAACAAAAATGTTACAGGCTAGTGTGTAGTAGAGGGAGCATATTGTTGTTTTGGTAGAATGATAGCTACTCCTACAAGAGTGGGATTATGTTGATAGACACTGATAACAAGAATTGGATATGAATGGACTGAATAGGTGCCAAGGTTGCCTGCAAATGTGGGATTATGAAGCCTATTTCAATTACATTTGTTGCTTAAATAAGAGACTTGGCCTTGTGAGAATAATTCTCTATGTCTAGAGGACTTATGGAAATATGTGAGGTCAGCTTACTTGAACTGACATAACTAAAAACCTACTATTGGGATAATCTCTTTTTACAGATTAAAAAGGAGTCTTATGGACTGAGAATAACCCTCATGGAAGAAGTGAAGTGACATGAGCAAGTTCAAAATATCATGGTTGTGCTAAGGGGGTGTAAATCCCTATTAATTTAAGGGTGTGTCTATGCATGAGAATGCAAGAGTCAAGAAAGTGGAGTATGTTTGCATTGCAGACATGTGTAAAATGCTTGGTGCATGAGGACATGATGAAATGCATATGGAAAAGATTATGTTGAAATACATATGGTAAAGATTGAGCATTCTTTTCACATGCATATATAATTATTATAGTGTTTCATTGGATGTAAATTATGGTGATTGAAGATTTTCCAGGTCTTATCAGTTGCCAAATGGGTTTGTCTTTGACCACAGATTGACTCTAAGTTTCAACTGTTATGTAAATGTTTTTCTGTTGTTTTAGGACAGCCAACAGCCCAGGAACTTCTTGCTGATTTGTTACGGTTGTACTTGCAATTTTAGGTGCTCTAGCATGTATTTTTTGTAAGCAGAAGTTAGCACATGCATACTAAAATAAATACAAGACACCTAGTGATATTTACAGTTGAAAATAAGCAGATCTAAAAGACTAATACACATCATTTTTTACACAAGTATTTTTGGTCAACATGACCCTAGATAAAACCCCCCTGAGGAAAACCAGTTTGGGATATATGTCTATATATGAGGAAAGTAGATGGTGGAATACAAAAAATGCAAAATATAGATGAACCTGATACAATATCAGCTTGATCCAAGCTAGAATATAAGTCCAAAAAAACCAGGTGCGCCCTAGGAAGGTGTGCCACCCATAAATGCTCTCAAAACCACTACATCTGCTCCAGATGCAAAATGTGAGCTCAGAATAGAAAACCCCTCCATAGGAATGAAGCTTTGCTGTGTGGCCACCCTCTATAGCTGATCCCACTACAATCTGATGAGTATAAGTCCTCCCCACTATTGATGAACCATCCTCAACAAGTGTGCCCTCCACAGTAATGAACACTCCTCAATAAATAAACCAAGCCATATGCTAAATGTCTCCCTCCATGAAAGCATGCACCCAAGCGCAAGCTACCTCATGCACCAAACCTCATAGAAAATCTCCCTCTCTTCCTCTCCAAGTGAGCAAATGAAGTTATGAGCTCTCTTTCACCCTTTGCGCCCCTCTTGAACCTCCATAAGGAAACCTAAGAAATCAATGGATGAGATCATCCCATCTCCCATGTAATCAAAGGTTGAGATCACCCAAAAATAATCTCACTCAATAACCCACTTTGGGTTAAGTTCCCTAAGTTCACTTTACGTCTCTAATTCACCCACAAAATGAATTAATAGTCATTTTAGGCATAAATGACTAAATTTCACTTTTGACATAAAAATCCTAATTCAAAGTGAAATTAGACACAAAATACAAGGAACAAAGTGTATAGTACATCCCACATGTGTCTAGGATTGAAGAAACACATGGGGAACACCTCCCAAGGTACAAAAAATCAACACTCCCTCTTACCGAGGAAGGTGTTCCTCACCAAGCCCATATTGTCTCTGAAGTAGACATGGTTTCCAACTTTCCCCTTGGCAGGGCCTTGGTTAGTATATCTACAACCCGGTCATCCATCAGTACATATTGCAACTGAACTTCCCCTCTATGAACCCAATCACAAATGAAGTGGTACCTGATCTCAATATGCTTCTACCGGTCATGAAACACTGGATTCTCAGAGAGTTTTATGCAACTATGATTATCATAGTGAATGATGGTCGGTGGCATCTCCTGACAAAACAAACCAACTAGCATCTTACGAAGCCAAATGGCCTCGCAACTAGCCTAGCTGGCTGCCATATACTCTGCCTCGGCCGAACTCAAAGAAACTGACTTCTGCATTCGATTGAACCAGGAAACAAGTCTTGAACCCAAACCAATGAAACACCCTGAGGTGCTTTTTTTGTTAGCAACACATCTTGCCTAGTCTGAGTCTGTGTAGCCAACCAAACTAACTCCATCTCCCTTGACATAGTTTAGGCCATAATAAATTATCATAGCAATGTACCTCAAAACATGTTTTTCCCCAAACATGTGAACACTCCTCGGCTCAACCATGTACTGACAGAGAGTGTTCACGACAAAACAAATATCTGGTTTGGTGTTAACCAGATACATGAGTGAACCGATCAACTGTCTGTAAATTGTGGCATATACCAACTGACTATCTGAAGCACTAAGCTTCTTCTAGTTGGTAATCATAGGTGTAGACATAGGTCTACAGTCCTCCATCTGAAACCTGCTCAAAATATTTGTTTCATACTTCTATTGCCCGAGAAATATGTGACCCTCCTCCTGCCATACCTCCATACCCAGAAAGTAGTGCATCAATCCAATATCACTCATCTCAAACTCTGATGCAAGTCCTAGCTTGCACTCATCTAGGAGATCCTCGGCTCCAATGATGAAAAAATCATCCGCATGTAAGATGATAATAAGTGTGTCCTCACCTCTAATGATGAAATATAGGTTAGGATCAACATCACTCTTCTCGAAGCCCATATGAAGAAAGTATGTGTCTATGTGAGAATACCAAGCTCAGGGAGATTTCTTCAGACCATAAAGTGACTTTCTCAAAATACACACGTGAGTCTCCCTATCACTCACCTCAAACCCCTATGGCTGCTCTATGTACACCTCCTCATCAATAAAGCCATTAAGAAATGCAGTCTTCACATCCATCTGGTGAATGATCCAAGCCATCTTTGTAGCTATGGCAATGATACTCCCGATGGAGGTGTATCTCGCAATTGGTGCGAATGTATTTTCATAATTGACTCCCTCAATTTGTGAGAAGCCTCACACCACAAAACGGGCCTTGTGTTTCTCAATGCTGCCATTTGCAACAATCTTGGTCTTGTACAACCACCTGGAAGTCATAACTGCCTTCCCCACTGGCCTCAAAACCACCTCCTAGAAATCATTGCGCACAATGGAGTCATAATCCTCTACCATGGCCTCTCTCCATACCTGCTGGTTCACTGCCTGTGCAAATTTCTATTACTCAGTATCCCTGATACTCATCACTAGTGAAAAATATGATACCAATCTAACTGGAGGCTTGCTCTCTCTGATATGGCTCTTGGGCTCCCCTACATTCTCTTTGGTCTCCTTCAGGGTCTCCTGAAACCATATAGGTCTCCTCTTCCCTCAAGTGGTCAACAAAGAAGTAAGGTCTCTTTTCCCAAGAGTGACTGCCTCAAGACTCGTCTCAACACTCTGAGATCCTGAAGTCTATGCCCCCTCTGACTGAACATGCTCTGACTGTGACCCTGAAGCTGTGCATGGTGACCCTGTCACCCCTAATATTGGTGTACCTAAAACATGAGGTTGTGCTCCCTCTGAGACTGCAATCGACGCCTCTGAATCATCCTCAACTCTAAATCTAGACTTAAGAGATCTCCGAAAAGACCTATCCTCCTCAAATCTGAAATATCTACTCACCACCACTCTCCTAAGTGGAAGAATGTAGATGCGATAGGCTTTGTACACCTCTGAGTATCCAACTAGAATCCCCTGCTGGGATGTGCAGTCTAGTTGTGTCCTCCTCTCCAAGGGGACACGAGAAAAGGTCAAGCACCCAAATATCTTTATGTGCTTGACATCGGGCCTCCTAACTGTGAAGGCCTCCTTAGGAGTCATCTTCCCCAATATCCTGTGGGGTCTTATGATCTACAGGAAAATTGTAGTAGCACATGCCTCTCCCCATAAGTACAAAGGAAAACTCTAATCATGTAGCATGGATCTCATTACACTGGTAATAGCCCGGTTCTTCCTCTCGGAAACCTCGTTCTATTGGGGGTTGTAGGGTATGGTCATATGTCTTCTAATGCCATGATGGGCACAAAAGTATACAGATTGTCTCAAGGAATAATCTCCCCTGTTATCTGACCACAATACTTTGATCCTCTTTCCCGATCGGTTCTCCACAAGAGCTCCGAACTCTTGGAACCGTGTGAAGACCTCACTCTTGGCCTTCAGGAAATAAATCCAAGTCTTCCTCGAGTATTCATCAATAAATGCGAGATAGTACTCATAACCACTCAAGGAACTCTGAGTCATGGGCCCACACACATCCGTGTGTACTAAATGCAGTATCCCATCTGACCTAGTGTCACTGCTGGGGAACTATCCCTTGGTAAACTTACCAAGCGCACACCCTCTACAAACATCTTGATGCTCTATACTGATCTGTGGCACTCCAGTCACAACCTCTCTCAGTCCTCTGAGATATCCATGATGTAGGTGGGCCATCCTACGATGCCATAACTCAAATATTTGTATGTTGATATCGTTGATCACTGCCAATGCATGAAGAGGCTGAAAAATAAATCTGAATAGTTTCATATCCCTCACTCCAATCACCTATCCCGAGGCAAGTGAAGACCCCCAAGGATGAATGAGTACCTCGATGCCTATGAATGTCACCTCAAGACCTCTATCCTGGAGTGTGGAAACTGAAATCAAATTCTTCTTCAGCCCAGGGACATAGAGAACATCCATGAACAATATAGGTGACATGCTATCTCTCCGAAAGGTAACTGTGCCAATCCCAACAACTCTAACCAATGTGTCATCTCCAAGAGAAATCTCTATCCCGACCTCGGTGTCTCTGAGATCAGTAAAGTGATATTGAACTCCAATCATATGGCTCGATGCCCTGCTGTCTATATACTAGATACAAGGTGTCCTCTCAACTAAAGTGTAAGATGTGAGTAAAGCACACTCTCTCTGAAACTGTGTGTGGAAATATTCCTCCTCCGTTGTAGCTGCGGTACCACCCTTCTTCTTCTTCCTATTAGGGTATTGTCCAACATAGTGCCCAAACATCTTACAAACAAAGAAATTCACTTTTCTCATATCTCTCCTCTGACCACTTCTCTGACCATTGATGCTCTCTCCTCCACTCCCCTGTGGTGGGGCCCCAAACTTGGGACACTGCCGACCCCCATGACCGACCTTATTCTTTCCCTTTGTCCAAATAGAAAGATCCTCATCACCCTGAAAAGACTGTTGTTGTTGCTACTGCTGTTGTCCAGAAGCCTCGACTACAAGCCTAATCTCCTCCTAGAAAAATTCATCCCACATCCTCTCCCATGTAGGCATGATCTCCCTGGAAACAATGCCAAGGACAAATGGACCCCATGATTTGGTGAAGCTATTCATATCTTGCCTCACCAAAGCGTTAGGGTCCACCACCTCTCCAACAACTCCAAGCTCATCTCTGATCTGAGTGTAGTGACCAAGGAATGAAGTTACTGACTCATCCTTGAGCATGCAAATGCCCCTGAGTCGGTCATGGAGAACCATCTTTCGATTCTCATTGGAGCTCTCATACAACTTATATAGAGATGACCACATCTCATGTGCATAAGTCTTCCCCATCAAATGGGGTATGATATGATCACAAAGTGCATCAAAGATGGTCCTCTTTGCCTTGTTGATCCTTTTCCCAAACTCTGCCACCAAGACGGGGGCAGTGACAGGAATGAATGGAACAACCGCCTCGAATATGTCCCATAGCTCGAGGTCCTCTAAGAAAAAGACCATCCTCGCCTTCCAAGGTGACCAATTTCTAGCCCCAGCTAGCACGTCCTCAACACACATCTGAGATGTTGACATGTCTGCCAAACTACACTCCCAACTGATGCTCAAACTTCCAAGGAAGTGTTGCCTCACTCCCGTTAACATAGGTGTGAAAAGAGACAAGCGTCCTACAACCTCACTCCTAACAAAATAGGTGTGAAAAGAGGCCGAGTTAAGTCAGCCTCACTCCTACTCTGTAGGTGTGAAAAGAGACTGATGAAAAACTGCCAAAATTGCCCAACTGTCCTCTACAAAATTCTGCCCACTAACAACCACTGAATGATTCAATGGCTGTCCACAAAATTCTTCCAATAAGATGTATATGACAGCCAATACATGTTCTTTCCAAACTGCTCAAAAGTTCAGCCACCTCAACTCTGATACCATGAAGATTTTCCATGTCCTATCAGTTGCCAACTGGGTCTATCTTTGACCACATATTGGCTCTAAGTTTCAACTGTTATGTAAATGTTTTCCTGCTATTTTAGGACAATAAACAATCCAGGAAATTCTTGTTGATTTGTTATGGTTGTGATTGCAATTTTAGGTTCTCTAGCATGTAGTTTTAGTAACCAGAAGTTAGCACATGCATACTAAAATAAATAAAACACACCTAGTTATCTTTATAGATGAACATAAGGAGATCTAAAAGACTAATACACATCATTTTGTTCACAGGTATTTTTGGTCAACATGACCCTAGATAAAACCCCCTAGGGAAAACTAGTTTGGGATATATGTCTATATATGAGGAAAGTAGATGGTGGAATACAACAAATACAAAATATAGATGAACCTGATACAATAGCAGCTTGATCCAAGCTAGAATACGAGTCCAAAAGAACTAGGTGTGCCCTAGGAAGGTGTGCCCCCCATAAATGCTCTCAAAACTACTGAATCTGCTCCAGATGCAAGATTTGAGCTCAGAATAGAAAAACCCTCCACATAAATGAAGCTCTGTTGTGGGGCCTCCCTCTGCAACTGACCCCACTGCAATCTGATGGGTATAATTCCTCCCCACTATTGATGCACCCTCCTCAACAAGTGCGCCCTCCACACTAATGAACACTCCTCAGTAAAAAAACCAAGCCATAATTTGAATGCCTCCCTCCATGAAAGCATGCACCCAAGCTCAAGCTAGCTCATGCAACAAGCCTCATAGAAAATCTCCCTCTCTTCCTCTCCAAGTGAGCAAATGAAGTTATGAACTCTCCTTCACCCTTTGCGCCCCTCTTGAACCTCCATAAGGAAACCTAAGAAATCAATGGATGAGATCATCCCATCTCCCATCTAATCAAAGGTTGAGATCACCCAAAAATAATCACTCAATATCCCACTTTGGGTTAAGTTCCTTAAGTTCACTTTATGTCTCTAATTCACCCACAAAGTGAATTAATAGTCATTTTAGGCATGAATGACTAAATTTTACTTTTGACTTAAAACTCCTAAGTCAAAATGAAATTAGACACAAAGTACAAGGCACAAAGTGTATAGTACATTCCACATGTGTCTAGGAGATAAGAAACACATGGGAAACACCTCCCAAGGTACAAAAACTCAACAGTGATGTCATAGATCATATGGATTGTAGTGATCTAACTATAGTAGAATGAGGAAAATGTTGAGGATGTTGATTACCTATTACCTTATGAGGATAAGTTAGGATGGTTAATAAAATGTTGATCCTGAACGTGGTAAAGGAAGTGTTGGGGCATTTCTAGATGATCAATGGGTCATATTGACATCCAGAGGTGGATGGTAGCCATATATATATGGCTTGGTGTGCTTGAGTGTAGGGAGAGGGAATCTGGGAAAGGATATCCTTGATAAACAAGTTTTTTGACCAAGAATGGTTTGAGGCATGAAACAAAGCTTGATAATTTGTTTTGTTTCCTTGGGAACTGTTGGAATTGTTCAGATGGTATTTCTGGGTTGTTGAATAATTTTATAGTAGTTGAGGCAAGAGTGTTTTCTTTCTGGTTGTTGTCACATGGAAAAGGGAAACATAGATATGGGTATTGTTGTTAAACTTTCCATGTAGGTGTCATGTGAATGACTATAAACTCTCAACATAGAGGCAAGCTCAGTTTTGAGTATCTCTATGAGATTTTTCTGAAGAATGGCGGTAAGATATCTAGGATAAGGATTTGGACTTTGATATGTCCATGTGTATGAATAACATGGAAAATGTGCAAGCAATGAGCTTGCATGATGAATGTTTATCTATGTTTGTATATGCTTGAATGTATGGAATGAATGGGCTATAAGGTTTCCCAATATGAAGACCGATGTTAAGACCAAATAGATATGAATGAATGATATAAAATGTGAAAGTAATGCACATGTATGATGTATGAGTATATGTATACTAAACACACGATGGGACTTCCTGAATGAGTGAAATGTAAGGCAAGAATTGCACTTGCCAAGATTGAATGAATACCATGGATGCATGGCTGACTCTATTCTCAAGAGTCATGAAATTTTTATTTTGAATGATAGCTTGAGGGGAATGTGTTCCATTCCCTCAGGAAAAGATAATATAAATTGATAAAAAGAGTAAATGAGAAGGGATGCTTATTGTCAAGATAAAAAGCAAGCTGATTTGGCCTTAATGGTTGGATGTAAATGGTCATGAAAAATCATGAAGCAACTAAATTTAAATTGATATAGAAAAGAAAGTTGTAAGTGTGCCTGTAGTAGACACACATCATGTTGAAGCATGTAGTAAGAGCACTGTGAATGACAACACAATGGGATAATGTGCATATGTAATTCAGAATGCATCATAAGAATGTAGGTTTATATTCCCTATGGAATATTGGTAAACATATGAAATGGTAAAGTTAAAGTGGACCCAAGGTTGAGTCCATCATAAATAGTGATGGATATGCAATAATAAAGTTGCATGTTAAAGGACTTCCTTGTGGAGGAACTGTATAAAGAATCTGATAGGAGAAAAAATCCACAACCGTAATGATTGATAAGAATTGGGCAGTGGGATATATATATATATATATATATATATATATATATATGTTTTTGTAGCATGTTGATTTATCCAAGAAGGTTAAGTGAACCTAACCAAGACTGTTCAAGGAAAAGAGAAGGGAAATCCCAACAAGGAGTAGATTGCATAAGCAAAGAAGGAGAAAAGGAGGAATACTTTTCTCACTTTAAAATCTGATTTGCTTAACAAGGTTATGAATCTCAAAAAGGAACAATTGTGAAAGCAAAGGAAAATAAATAAATAAATATGTTTAAATGAATAGGCTTGGTTAAGCCATGTAAAGTAAAGGCAGTGAGGCCTTGGAAAATAATGCAGTTGGACTGAAAGTCCAGGACCGTGTAGAGGGAGTTGGACAAGGGAAGATTTCCTCGACTTCTTTCTCATTGTTTATTGTATTTCTCTGATATGAGAGTCTGATTTACTGATGCAGGTAAGTGTTTTGGAATAAGGATGCTGATAATTGTATGATTATAGAATACAATTGAAAATTGGATTGTGATTGCACTAGCTAACACATTAAGGAGTAATGTGGTAGAGTGCATAGAGATATGTTGGGGCATATCTGAAAATGTTTTATTGATTTAAATGCTATGATACATGCACTTTTATTTTACATGATGAGTAATATATTTGTGATGTATGTCATGTGTAGAAAGAAATTGGAGTTGTTGGGAAAGACTATTACCAGTGATGGACAACCTCAAACAAAAGATGACTATGATAAGGTTGTTGTTAAAATATTATTGAAGGGATTTTGGGGGCCCATGAAGCACCATTGATGAGGTAATGTTAGAGAGGGTGCTAGCAACCAAGAAAAAGTATAAAATATCTCATTCTCACGTGACATGGGATTGAAAAGGGATTTGGTAAGAATCCCTTATGAAAAGATTTCATTATATTCATGATAGGCAAATAATTTTGAATGGATGTTGTATTCCATTTATACCCAAGTAGGGTATGGATTAGAGAAAGGAATCTATGATAGCCAAGGATTATTCAAATCCTAAAATAAAATTCATAAACCAAGTGTCATGAATATATTGACAAATCAAGAAGGATTGGGAACAAGAGTACCCATAAATAACACATTGAAATTAATGCATTGAGGAAATACATGTTTGCAAGAGAAGATAGGCAATGGGATACCCGTTGTGGAAGAAGGATCTTCCAATACTTTATCGTAGTTAAAGAATGGTGAAGAGGAAATTTGGGTGGCCATAAATGTTGGCACCCTGGTTATCAACGAAGAAAGAATGCTTGGATGCATTCAGGTGAAACTTTAGTTTCATGTGTGTTGATTTGAGGACATGATCAACTAAAGTAGGAAAACAAAATCTTGCTGCAAAAATAAATGAGTACAAAGAAACCATGTGGTGAGAGGTTGGATGAGATCCAACACACCATGGAAAGTGTGCCCAATATGAAATATGGTAATATGACAATCAAAGTAGGAGTGCATTTTGTGTAAATGTGGCCATGGACATTGGCACATTGGTTAAATTCATATGATGAATCAATTTCTTTTGAAAAGGTTTGGCATGTTGGAGTAATACATGAGTAAGGAATGGTATTTCCATTGATTAAATGAATTTGATTGTTAGTATGCACGGTTCTGAAATTGTTTGTGAGCCACTGCAAATTTTCAATGAAAATATAATATGCATGAGAACTAACAGTTTGTTTGGCTGATTGAAGTTGAAATTGTAGGAAGAAGGGTCTTGGATATGGAAGTGTTGTAATCCCATAAGGAAGACCAATTTCCCATTGAGCCAAAATGATATTGGAAGAAAATCCCCATACTTGTGAGCATGGTTCCTGTGTGGAACAAATCTGAAAATTAAATGTGGAATTTGGAAATCTGTGAGTGACAGCTTTGCAAGAAAATTTAAATTCATTTGATGCATGATTGCATGTTAAAAGGCTTGGTATGCTAAAGTAAAGCATGAGTAAGGAATTCTATTTCCTTTTTGAATAAATGAATTCGATTGTTAGTATGCACAGTTCTGAGATTGTTTGTAAGCCATTGCAAGTATGCAATGAAAATATAATGTGCATGAGAACTAACAATTGTTTGGCTGATTGAAGTTGAAATTGAAGGAAAAAGGGTCTTGGATATGGTAGTGTTGTAATCCCATAAGGAAGACCAATTTCTTGTTGAGCCAAACTGTTATGTGAAGGAAAATACCATACTTGTGAATCTGGTTCCTGTGTGGAACATATCTAAAAATAAAATGTGGAATTTGGAATCTGTGAGTGACAGATTTGCAAGAAAAAATTGAATTGAAATTGATGATAACATCTCATAATTTTTTTATACATGTGATACAGGTGATATGAGAATGATCTATCTAGGGAGGATAGATGAAGGTTGTCAAAGTTGTAAAGCATGGATAATAGGCTATTGTTGTGACATGAGAACCTTGTGATAAGTCATCATCACCCTAAAAAATGTTGTGTTGTGGTAACAAAAGCCAGAGGGATGCCTCGTCAGAGCAATTCAGAGGGACACCTTGACTGTAAGACTTGATGAAGTCTCTTACAATTGTTCTTGTGATAGAAATCATTGGCAAGGAAAGATAGATCACCTGAGGGACTGTATAGTAGAGAAGGGGATGCCTGAGCCTAGGCCTAGATGGTGAGTGACCGCAAGGAATAGGAGAATTTGATAATTCTTTCAAATTATTGGTTGGGATCATGCAAAAAATGGGCATGTCAAGGAAAATAGTGGGCCGAGATAGTAGGACAACCAACTAGATGCAGATCCATGAAATTGCACAGATAAGTATTGTGATGATACAATTTTTTTCCTCTTGAATTTTGAACAACAATAAAATGTTTTTGCATGAAATTGTGATTAATATGCTTGCTGCTTGAAAATTTTGTAGGCCATGTGACAAAATTCAAGGGTCTGGAAAGGACCAGACCAAGAAAGAGGAACAAGATTGTTGAAGTAGCTGAAAGAAGAAGGTGATGTTGAAGTAGCTGAATGACAAAAGCATGACATGTGTTATTGATAAATAACAACAAGGATGATGTTCCTTTGAAGGGGGAGGGGATTGTAATACCCATTTCCCCCCCAAATTGTAATTAATCATTAATTATGATTACCATGCCATGGAATGTGAATAATGTAAATGTATTGTTGTTTCGATTTCCAACAACTGACTATGGGGGTGAAGCCTTGAAGTACTAGCCATGATACCAATATAGGAAAGAGTGAGGAAACCTATAGAGAGGGTTCATCATGCTAATATGACCCAATCCTCTTTAATGAAATATTTGATCTGGAATAATAAGCCTCATCCTGATCCCAAGGAAATATCAGTTAATGAGAAAAGGACTAGTGGTTGAACAACCAACTACCCAATGAATGGAATCATGGAGGGCATGGCTAAGAAGACCAAAAACTATTAGCCAGAAGTACAACAAAGCTCAGTCTCCTGTAGGCCTAGATTGATTCGAGTTTCTTCTGGTAGAAGGACATAAGATGAGGTGAGAGCCTTCCGGGGAGAGAGAAAGTGTGAAAGAATATGCACGAAGGAAGACAAGAAAAGAGAGAAGAGAACATAGAGGAAATACATGCCCAGAAAGGGGTTTGGAGAAAGATTAGAGAACTCATGGAATAGTTCTGAGTTGGATCATAGAAGAATTGAAGCCTAGAATGGAGGAAAAGAGGGTCGGGGGCTTGATGCTAGCTGGAAAGAAATCTAGCTAGGTAGGCATCTGATAAACCTGTGGAGGCCCTGAGCTAAGTGGGGAAGAAGGGAGACTTTTGTTGTTGCCTAAGAAGTGGAGGTAGGAAGACCAAGGATTATCTTTTGACTGGTATAATATGCCATAGAAGCCACCTTAGCCAAAGAAAGAAGGCTGCAAGCTTGATGCTGGGAGGGAATCTGAAAAACCTCAAAGAGGCCTGAGTTAGGCACGGCGTGAGGAAAAATATTCACGAAGAGTGGTGAGAAAGAGAGTGATTTATAGACTCTTCCAGAAGACCCAAGGAATAGAGAGAACTCCCTGGTGGTATCATGTCTTGGCGCTGGGGTGGGAAAATTACTAAGAGTGAATGAAACTAAGCCTACGGTTGGGTGGAAAGGCGAACACCCATAGTTAGTTTGGGCAACTATAACTCACAATTTTAGATAAGTGTAACTATGAATGCTATATTGTCTTGACTGGTTTGTTATAGTATGAGCTCATTTGAGCTAGATGATGGCATAAATATTTTATCTTGTTTCGATGTTATATAATTGTGACTATGACGACTGGAAAATTTGAAGTAGATTTTGAATATTATATCCTTTCAATGGGTTTTTGCTTACTTATGTTTATAAAAGGAAGACTGTTATTAATGGATTTTAAAAGAATTTGGGGAAAATTGCTAGTTGATATCATGTACTAGACTATATGCTCCAAACCTCAAAAGGACTGTGCCACAAGGATCAAATACACAAATAAAGAGTTGGGATGGACTCTACAAGACTGTTCTGAACTCGTCTATCCCTCAAAATCCCTTTTCCTGCTATAGAATTTGATTTTTGTAAATGGAAGGCGCTTCCTTCAAACTATTATTCTGAGTGACCATAGGCTCAAGTCCATGGGATTAATTGAATCTCAGATAAGATTTAAGAGTACAACCCTTGGGGGATTTTCAAAGTTTCGAGTGATCAAGACCCTAAAACCCTGCGCTACGCTCAATAAGAGCTAAGTTATCTGGGTTTTGGGACTTTGGAGGCTTGGGGCTCCAGGATGGTAGAACTTCACAAAATTCAAATCACGTTGAAGGAAACCTGTCGGAACAATGACTGGAAAATGACAGTTTCCTATCCGTTGTCGTGGGATTTGCTTCATCGTTAAACCCTGACCATATTTTTGGTCACGAAGTAACGCGAGACATCGATCCAAGAAACATCAGGATCTTTCATGATAGATTGATATAAGCTATGTTAAATTCGACGTTGACTCACTTCGAGAGTAAAAAGGTGTTAGACGTTTAGAATCCTCGAATGTCGAAGTCGCAAAGTAATATGGACCATAGATCTAATGATCCTTTGGGACCCTTCTTGAACATCATATGTGAGTTAAATTAATTCAGTGTTGACCCACTTCGGGCGTGAAAGAGTTTGGAATGACCTAAATCCCCGAACACTGAAGTCGCGAACCAACACTAGTCGTTGATCTAAGGATCCTTTGGGACCCTTCTCGATCGTTAGATCAAGTATAGTGGAAGGATAGGGTAAGTGGTATCATTAACCGACAACAAGTAGTCATCCCCACTTTATGACCCCTTCGACAGGTAATCCTTCAGGGAATATAAGGGTTAAGAATGGTAAGGGTTGTGAACTCGTGAATCCCCAAAGTGGCTAAATCCTGCTAATCATTAGATCGTGGGGAAAATTTCAGGAGAAATATTAGCCGTTGATTTGAGGATCCATTGGAATCCTTTCTTAGTCATTCGATATACTAGTGGAAGGACAATGTAAAAAATTCGACAAAGTAATACTCCAATAACGTAAGGTACAAGGGGTAAGAATATCCCGAAGGCCAAAGGACATAGTACGTGGAGAGGAATTCCATAACTTCAGAACTCTGGGACTTCGGGAGATTCAAGGATATAGGAGGATGTGTTAAACATTAAAGTGTCGAAGTTACCTTGTTGTAGTGTCCAGTTCCAATTGAACGAGCCTGCATATGGTATGGTGATGTGGTGTGCCCGGAGGGTTCCATGTGACATCAAGGGATTTTTCACAAGTTAAGTGTGGAACCCCACCTTGTCAAGTCTAAACCATGGGTTGAATATGGATAAATCTCATCCATCATATCCAAGGGTGGATAGAGCTCCACCATAGAATTTCGGGGTGGAAGGAGCCTTCGAGACTCTGGAGATGTTGTAAAAATGCATAGGAATGATGAAGGGCTGAAGGCGTGATATTCACAAAGGCTCAGGGAACATTCCTTGTAACCCCTTCTTTCGCAGACACATCGCTACTAGAGAATGATGAAACGGGTCACGATAGTGCCATGTCAAATGACACGAGAAAAGTGATGCCACGTGGAAGCCATGTGGTGAATGGGGTGGCCATTGCCCAATGAAGCCCCAAAAACTTTGGAAGGCCATAACTTTCGAACTAGGACTCGGTTTTGGATAGGTTTTCAGTCGTTGGAAATATCTCGGTGAGGACACGAGGATGGTATCCTCATTTGAGGATTCAGGGAGTTGTAGGAAAGATGAAAAGCAAATTATACCCCCATCCCCTAAAATGATACCTAGGGGGTCGGGTGTGTGACATAAATCTACCAGAGTCGAACTTAACATACAAAGGATAAGATGCTAGAAATTTTCTAAGAGGAAAAAATAATGGAATTGAGCTCCTGCAGGAATATTTACAACACCCTATTACAATGTCGGAGGACCTATCCAGAATCTAGGTTAGTTCTTTAAAGGACCCCTATCAAGAAATTGCTTGGTTGTTTACTAGAGTTACAGGTAAAGATTCTACAACGGCTATTCCCCAACTAGATCTGTATATTTTATATTTCATGGTTCATGAGAATGTTGTTTTCGATTGGGAAAAGATCATATCGAATGGAATTTTTGCATAGTTAATGAATTTCAGAATCGAGAAAAAAGTTTTATATGGCATCTTATCTAGTTTTTGTTATCACGCATTGTCATATTTTTAAAGGATTGAATGCTGGAAAAAGGTTAAATTCAAAGGTTGACCCTGTAACTATGTGTTATCAAGCTCTCTGGACGCAAAGAGTTATCCATTGTTTTTATGAAGTTTACAATGATTTTGTCTCTGAATTTAAGAAATTACTCTTATGGGGAAGATACTTCTAGGATTTCATTGGAAGCATCAAGATTTTTGGATAAAAAGGGAATTTTGGAGAAAATGGATAACTACAAAATCATTAGGATTTTTTTTTCTCATGAAAAACCTATATACCTCCCTTATTATGTGCCAGATAAGTTGTTTTTCATAGAAGTGGAAAGGAAATATAAGTTATGCTTTCATGTTTTTTATGAAAGAACGAAAAAACAGTTCATTCCTATGCCTTGGAAAGTTGGTGAAATTATCTTAAGAGAAATTCCTAAAATTGATTAATATGCCTCTTACTTTGACCAATTTAAATTGAAGTTTGCAGAAAAGATCAACAGGTTTGACCCTAACAACCTTTTTAATAATCACATGGTAGAAGTTGGACTTATCCCCACAATGATCAATACACTCATATATGGAGAAGAAAAGGGTGATAGTCATGACCCCCATATTCAAGATGTTAATAAGGATTTTGGCGACATAGAAACCATTGTGAGCAATACTGAAGGTCATAAGCAATGAAGGAAACCCACAAGTGAAAGAAATTCTCAGTCACCCGTTGTTTCTCACAAAAGTCTTTTGCCCAAAGTAAATCCTCAGTCTATAATGGCCCAACAAAGAAAAACCCCAAGTAACAATTCAGGTGATGATGGAGAAAGTAATCCTCCTCAAGGAAGCCTAGAAAACCCTCATAAATTACAAGTAAAAAGGAAAAGGGTCAATTCTCAACAAAGGGAGAAAAACAAAATGTACCCGAAGATGATATTTTGCTAGATAATATGGACTTGGATGTGGGTATTGAAAATATTTGGTTTCCAGATGATGAAGAACATGCCCAAGAAAATATATAGTGCACTGCATTAGTTGTTCAAGATGAAGTCTTCTCTGATGAGGAAACATTTTATGTGCATAATGTTTTATTTGATGAATCTTCGGAGAAATTGAATTTTGAAATAACCTTGAATAATAAAAAGGGAAAGTCACAGTCAACCATTGATACTAAAAACATGTTTCCCTCAAAACTATCTTCGATTCATAGAATCATAGAGGATGCATTGGATGTTTCAATAGTTAATATGGAAGAGGAAAATCTCAGACTTAAAGAGAAAGTCAATGAATTGGAAGAAACCCTCATTCCTCCACCTATATTGGCTACCCCAGTCGCCATGTTACAACCTAAAAAAATGTTTCAAGGAGCTCCAGAATCAAATATGAGAGTAAAAGGAATTTCAAGCTTAATCACTGCTACTAGACATTTTGTTGAAAATAATATAAAGAAAAAAATGTCGCTCATTTTATATTTATGGGATTTGGCGAAAATTATTTCTATTCTCGGGCTTAGAATCCAAAAAACTAAAGAATATTTGAATGAAGATTTGAAGAATGATGAAGGTTTATTCAAGATGGGGTCTATATGTTTATAGCGAAATTCTCAGAAATGACACACCATAGAATAAAAAAAGAATATTTTCCCTCCCAGTGTTGTATAAAACAATTAAATGCGTGTTGGATTGAAAGAATCAATACATTAAAGGGGTTGTTAAATCAATTAAAATAATTGTCATGGAAAAATATTGAGGCATACTCAAAGATTATTGTTTTTTGTTTGAGATACTTCACACACACCTAGGATTTATTTTTCCTAAGGTTTTCACTATGTTTATTAGTCATTATTCATTCTCCTGTATTTTAGGGAGAATATTCTCTTCAGTTCGCACTTCAATTTGATCAGTTGAGTGGAGTCTAGATGCCACATTAGGAGTATCACCATGCAACATTGGGGTCATCACTAGATAATGAGCATTGTCCTTGGGATCATCACTAGACTAGCGCATTACTCATGATTCCTTGATCTTCTCCTCACTTAACTTTGTTTCAGTCAATTAATCGAAGACTGATATGTTCAACACAATGGTATGATATTTTCATTGATGTAAAATAAGTACCAGAAGAACATTAACCCGAAGCTCAGAAGGGAGAACGCACTACTAAAATCCCCATAGTAAAACTACAAAAGAATCAAGGAGGAATCCTATCGACTGATGTAGTTTTCAGGACAAATTACGACCGTCATATCATAGATGAAACTTGCGTAAAGAAGAGGAGAATCGTGGTTGTCTGTTGAATATTTGGAAATGATTTATATCATGAGATATATATTAAATCTAGACCATCAGATTGACTACTAAGAGTCATGGACCGTCGATCGTGGAAATGACGTACACATGGTACACTCAACATTGACCACTTCAGATAATATCGACCAAAGGAAATTTTCATAAAGGAATTTTAGCCGAAGCGAAATTTCCGGAGTAAAAGTAAACCATCGTATCTAAGGAACACTTCCATATCAATTATAGCCGCAGATTAGGGTTGTGTAGTAGCAGTCCACTCCGACACTAACCACTCCAATGAAAAGAATCCAAGAACAGGTAAGATTACTCAAAGGCCGAAGCCCCGAATTTCTGAAGTGAATAAGGACCATCAGACTTGGACAATGCATGATGACCATTAGATCAGGATATGCGAGTCCAATTGTGGTCAACTTCAGCATTTACCACTTCGGTGAAAAAAGGGTTTAGAACATGTAAGTTCACCCGAAGGCTGGAGCTCTGAAGTCACGAAGTAAGACACATGGCACACACATTGAGATACCACATTATCATAGTCCACAAGACCACGTCGACAAGGACACGTGGTGCATTCATACGGTGACAAGTGTCAAGGCCCAGTTGACATTTTAGGTATACGTAAGTCACAAATCTAAGTGACACGTGGCAGCCATTCGACCAGTGCCACATCAATAGTGACATCAACAAGCTACGTCACTTTGGGAGTATGTCCTTTCGGGAAAACTAGTCTTTACTGTTACACATCAAAATTACTCATTGCAATGATGGCCTAGTGTCGTCATTACCAATGTCGTAAGTGTTGCATTTTGGCCGCAAGTGTCACAAATATCATATTGTCACCTTGCCTATGTCATGTCTTAGAAAAAATTATCAAGAACACTTAAAAGACACCTCAAAAGACTGGTTTTGAAGAGGAGAAATCATTTGACAAAGATTACAAGTCTTTTGCCAAGGAAAAAACCACTCAAAAATCAATTTTGGAAGGCAGTGCTCCCCTATACACTGTCCAGGAGTGACAATGCTCTGTACGCTCTTTTGAGGGAGCGTTGAAATGCCCTGTGCCTCTTTTGAGCGAATGTTGAACTGTTGATGAAAATCAGGGAAGAATTCCCCTCATCTCTGGAGTTGGTTGGATTCAGATCTGAGGTCAAGGCTCAATCTTAGGGAAGATCCACAACTGAGGGAGAAGGATCCTCAACCTATCCCAAGAATATCTTAAGTGGTTAGGCCTCTCCAAGCCTATATAAGGAGGCCTCCTCAGGTTGAAAGACAAAGACATTGAAGGCATCAAAATTATGATCTCATAAGGGAGATATCATTGAAGCATCATCATTTTGTGTGGATTATTTGAGAAAAGGGTTGGACAAGGAGATTTGGGAGAGGCTATTGCACCTTCATCAAAGGTCTGTAAGTATTATTTATTGTTCTCATTAATATACATATGTTCTTGGCCTTTTTCTTTCAAGGTTGTGTTTATTCTACATGAACTTGTCTCTATTAGATAGATCTGGTTTCAAGCTAATATTAGTAGAATAGGAAGCTTGTTCTGTATTTGTTTGTTTTGTAGGAATTATTGAGGAGCTTGGGGATAAAATATCAACTCAGACTGTGTGAGGACAAACATCGTTAAAAAGGTACACCTTTCTTCCTCTTCTCTATACATTAGTTTAGCTAGGTTTAAAAGGATGTCAATGACCAACGTTAGCACCCTTTCTGTCTTGGTCTTAGGAGTCTAGAGCCCAAGAGGGAACCCAATTTTCTGCAGGGGTATTCTCCTGTAACAAACATTGGCAACCATATTGGGGATGACACAAGCGCTCAAAAGGGCTTGGTGCTCCCATTTACCTTTTGGAGAAGTGCTGGCATTTTTTGGGCAGTTTTTGTGTGTTTTGGGCAGCGCCCCTTTCACACTTACATCAGAGCACTAGTGCCTTGTATTTAATCTTGGAGGAGACATGACAGTATGATATTTGCGACACTTGCGGCCAAAATGTGACACTTGCGACATTGGTAATGATGACACTAGGCCATCATCGTAATGAGTAATTTTGATGTGTAATAGATTGCCCCCCAAAGTGCGAAGTTAGAAGACGAGAATTGATGACTGAAGTACTTTGTAGATTTTTTCGAGCAAGGGCATGGACTCAGAGAACCTAGAGGAAGCTTCACACAACCATCAAACAAATATTATGACATGTTTCAAACCCAAGGTAGGCATACCTATGCTTGAGTGATAAAGACTTTCAAGGTATGGCCGCCATAAAATACACTGTGGATCCATAATTATATTGAAAAAAGGGTATAGCCACTGAAGATACAATGTGGATCTATACTTCCTATGACCTGAACTGATTGTAGCCATGAAGAATACACAGTGAATCTACGAGATGAAAAGACATAGCCACAACCAATACAAAGTAGATGTATGTGAAAATATATGTGTCAATGTTCAAAAGAAACTCCATCGCAACCTAGGAAAAGTACATATAAGAGTGATGACTCAACCCAGGGTCTTCTTATCAATCCCATTGTAGTACTAATCTAACCATGTGAATAGATGTCTTGATCTCGAACATGGCAGAAACCATATGATTACCAGTCAATGAGGTAAACCGTTAACAAGCACGAGGGAAATTACCATTGATGTCAATGATTTCCAAGGTACTCTAGTACATTCCAACGAATGTGAATGGATGAGATAAAGTCAAACATCTGTGGAATCATACGATCAATGCTCAACCTACTATCGGACGCGAGGGGGCATGTTTCTTTCAAGGTTGTGTTTATTCTACATGAACTTGTCTCTATTAGATAGATCTGGTTTCAAGATAATATTAGTATAATAGGAAGCTTGTTCTGTCTTTTTTTGTTTTGTAGGACTTATTGAGGAGCTTGGGGATCAAATATCAACTCGGACTGTGTGAGGACGAACATCTTTAAAAAGTTACACCTTTCTTCCTCTTCTCTATACATTAGTTTAGCTAGGTTTAAAAGGATGTCAGTGACCAATGTTAGCACCCTTTCTGTCTTGGTCTTAGGAGTCTAGAGCCAAAGAGTGAATCCACTTGTCCGCAGGGGGATTCTCATGTAACATCTACCACCAGCAACTGCCTGAAGTACCAAAGGCTGAAGTCATTCTCGACCATTTATCAAGCATGGGTAAAGGACGAGGACATGAGATATTCACAGTCATCGATCCGAGATATATATCAACGAGTATAAGCTATTTCAGAATTCAACCAAAGAGGTTTGGAAAACCACCCTTCCAAGATTCAAAATGATGTGTGTATGATGTGTGGACAGGCGATTTATGGCTCAGAGGCTGGAAGAAGATTTATCCCTCGCGCAAGTTTAAATATGAAATAATCTTGGCCATCCATCTCAACGTTTGATTAAGTCATAGCCGTTGGATTAAGCCAGTGGAAGGATAGTGTAATGGTTGAAGATAAACCATTGATTTGGTTATGGGAATCATTCTAACCATCAGATCAAACATTGTGAGAGGTAACCACTTCAGGAAGTTCAAACTTTAGAACATTCAATGCTTGTAAAAAATAAATCATTCGAAGCTCGGAGTCGGGAGGACTAGGTTCCATCCCCTGGTTATGAGTTATGAACACATAAGCTATAAGGATCTGGGAACATCTCTTAAAATAATAAGCCCACGGTCCTATCTTCTGGAATTGTGAAGGTTATTAGAATAGAGAAATGTTGATAAGCACTCTGATAGTATTTTCTCCATAATAGTTGGAAAACTGCAGAAGTTGGAGTTTAGAAACTCCAAAATCTCGAAGTAAATGAGAATCGTCCTCTCAATTGTAGATTAAGTCATGACCATCCAATATAATTCGGCGAAATGCACCATGGGAGGATTGAATGACTGCAAAGGTTGGAAGTCCTGAAGAATGAAGTTCTGAAAAAAAAGACAGTCATCCATCTCAATGTCCAAATTAAAACATGACCGTTGATCTTGATAAATGATTAAACACGTGTTTTGATTAACGCCTAGACACCGCATGTGGTCATATGGAATAGAGGTCCTGAAGTGGTTATATGCAAAATTTAACAAACAAAGTAAAATTTTTATCTTGGTCTAAAAGGAGCGTTGAAATAGATAGGACCTGGACTTTTTTTCTGATTTATCTTAAGTAATCCAGTGCATGCAATGCATTAGAAAGCTAATAAAAAATCTTATATTCGATGAATTTAAATTTAGAATGAAATAAAGAGGTATGGAATCGATTTAAAGGAATCAATCCATACCCGTGATTGATTTATGGAAATCCCTCTCATTAAATTGAAAATATTTCATGATAATGTATGAATAACATTAACGAAAATACAAATGTTATTATTGTTAATTTAAATGGAGAGGTGCAATGGTTCAAACAAAAAGACACAATGCTTCATAGCTCACACTAGTTGGAATACTATATAAGAAAGAAATAACGGTGAAGAAGAAGTGTCTATGAAGTCAAGATGAGAAGATCAAAACAGAAACAGAGTCCAAGAAGAGGAACTAATGATACTAACGCAGTGAGGGTTGAAGGGAGGAGAAATGAAGGATTTGTATCCTTTACTAAATAAGAGAGTTGGTGCTTCCTATGGTTGGTTCCCTAAGACAAGGGAGTTGGTGCTTCCTACGGTTGGTGCCCTAAAAATAAGGGAGTTGGTGTTTCCTAGGGTTGGTGCCCTGAAGAAGGGGATTTGTGTCTCCTAGAGTTGGTGCTCCAAAAAAAAAGGATCAGTGTCCTTCACTATTATTTATAAAACCTTTTAATTCCTATTAATATTTATATAATTGATTTTAAATACAAGTCCATTGTTTATCTATTGTGGTAATTAATAAAATATCAAAATAATTGATAATTGTTGAAAAGGGGTAATACTGATTCACCCCCCTCTCAGTATTTCCAACAATTGGTATCAGAGTGAGTGCCTTCAACACAATCTAATAACTGGAAGGTAGATCCTGAAAGAAATGGATTGACAAAAGGGAATGTCTTCCAACAAAGCATCATTTTTCAATGGAATTGGCTCTGCTCTCTGGAAAATAAGAATGAAAATCTTACTGTTGACTCTTGGTTTTGATGTCTGGAAATCTATTGTAGATGGTTACTTTAATATCCTCAAGGATGAGCCCCAGTTGTGTTTATGAATTGTAAACATGTTTTGTAGGCTGGTGAGCCGAGTGTTGATAAGCTGGTGGGCTTATGTGTTTACTAGGGCGGGGAGCCTAGGTGTTAAAGGCCAGGAGCTTGATTTTGTATATGTAATTATGCATATCATTAATAAAATATACACATCGTTGCATGTAGACTGACCATGAAGAAAGAGTGATGGGGGACTAAGCTTCCACAAGGTTGGGTAAGGGAGGAGGATAAGTGTGTGGGCCTAGGGGATAAGATATGGTGCTTACCTCTAAAGGGAATACTAATTTATTATTATTTCCTAAAGGATAAGGTGGACAATTGATCAACATTGTCCTAAGTTCCTTGAAAAGGAACGTATGCTAAGTGGAGTGCATGAAGCTCCAGGAAGACAGGTGTCGACCTAGGTGCATGCAGTTAAGGCTGAAGAGTCAGCTCGTGTTCGGGGGGGGGGGGTAGACATTTTCCGTCAGGTTCGCATCCCATTCTGTCCATCCTGACCTGACCCGTAGGATCTTCGTCATCGACCTCTGCACCCTCACGCATATATGGAACCAGGAAACCTTGAAGCCGACCTATGTTGTTTTTACTGTGCAGCTCGACACATCCTATATATTACCCGAGCCATGTTGTTTCTTAGTGGGGGACTGTTTCCATTTTTGGATTTCCATGCCCAATTTTCTTCTTGCTGTTGTCACCCGTGAGTTAACCGAATGTTGTTGCTGTTGCTATTGTCCTTACCTTGCGGGAATAAAGTTGAAACTGGTTGAAGAAGCAGGTTGTCAAGCCCATGGTTGAAGAGGAAGGTTGTTAGGCCTGTGAGAATCTCTCTCCAGGTGAGAGAGATTGTTGGGAAGTGGTTTTCTCCTAGAGAGATTCCAACACCAGCTATGAAGCTCTAAGAATCCCTGATCCAGCCTGTTGTTGAGACCCTGGGAGGGGAAGAGGAGCAGCCAATGGTTGTACTATAGTGAAGGTGCATATTCCTGGGGTGGAACATGCATGTGGGGAATGAGAGTCCGTGAGTAGTGGGCATAAGAAGGCTCTTGGAGAGAATCCTTCCAGTTGCACTGTGTAGTTTCTTGTAACCTTAGCCTAGTCTAGGATTCCCTTACCCTGGGTAGAGCTTAGTCCTATCTTGGGGGTGAACCACTGCTGAGCGTGATGAGCATTGTGGTGTTTGGCTGGGAGGTTCATGGAAGGTCTGCACATAGTTGGTGGATTTACTCCAGCTAAAAGATAAGTATCATTTATGTGCCTAATTATGTATGTTATGCATGTTTATGCTACTGGTAAATGTATCATGTGTTCCATTGCATGTG
>ML821992.1:3363-17677 GCA_009831015.1 Picea engelmannii
ACGAAATTTTGTGGCAATAACGACGAAAATCCCGCCCTGTTTAAAAAAAAGATGAAACTAGTGGAAATGTGGAAAAATTCCGTGGAATAATCCACCCATATGTAGTAGTGTGTGGGGTGGTATCCACTTTAAAAAGGTTGTGACATCTATGCCACTCATGAATATGGTTTGAAATGTGTGTAGAGTTATTTTTCTTGCATTCTGATAGGATTTCAGACCCGTATCATAACGAATGGGAAGCTGAAAAAATGATAAGAATTCTTTGGCTAATGATTTGAATGTTGGGTGGGCTCCAGAATTTTCTTCCACATACCATTTAGGTACTATGGCAGTGAGGGTTCTATGAAATAACCGTAGATTAATGTAATCTTCCATATGTTATTGGAAGAACACCACAAGTTGAAGGATATGACATGGTTGGCAGTTCCTCTCCGAATTTCCCTTCAAACTTAGGGATGTTTGAAGGTAGTTTTGTGGGCATATTCGGCTAAGTGGGGTTGTGTAATATGGGATCATTCATAAATTTAGTTAGATTAGGGATATTGAGTGAAGCCAAAAAGGGCATGATAGGAGTGGGTCCTGCCATGTTGTGGGAGGAAGTGGTTCCTTGGGAGCTTGTACTTTGTGGAAAAGTTTGGGCTCTGCCTCCTTGTGGTGGAGGGTTTGTTTGGGAATTTCTTGGGATATTGGTTCCAAGCAAAGTGGCTCCTAGTAATCATGAGCCTAGTACCATGGCACTAACTAGTGTATGTGATGGTACTATTGATGTCTCGTGGAAATTAGGAACACCGCCTAAAATTGGGGGTAAATTTATCAAGCGTCTGGAATGGTGGGGATACTATGGTTCCCCTATGATTCTAGCTCAGAAGTGGATGTGTTTAAATGGTGATGAGGAATGATAGGACAAGCTACTTTCAAATTACTTTAAACAATGTATTCATTAAATTGCATGTACTTCAAGTGGTGAAAAATCATACATCAAGACATTGTGAAAAGTGGTTTGATATTTTGTAACTCCTAATGGGGGAATAAAAATCAAACACATGTGTCTTATCCGATGTAACATCCTTCCTCTCAAATAACACTGGACCTCCAAAAAATATCTCAATAATGGGGCCAGAACCCACTTGAGGAGAAACTAGTGAAGGGACAAACAATCGATTATAATGAAGGGTGAAGGGGGCATATATCGAAATTACTTGTGATATTTCCCAACAATCATTCAAAATATGACTGAGGTGTGATTGCATCCCACAACTGCCACCTTGGGTAGATAAATCCTAAAATTTGGCTACTAGGCTACCTCCGTCAAGCATGACATTTAGATTTTTGGCCTCAAAAATCAGTCACAAGTTGGATGCTTTCCAAGGGTTGGGTGACCCAAGGAGGCACGCATAGAACAACTATACCTCGACCTTCGACCCTTCATGGGCGTCTCCTTGCCTTATGGTATAGAAATTCTTGAGTGGGAGGATTTTTGCACCCTAATTCACAACTTTCTAAGTTTCAAATGAAGAATGATGATGGGGAGTTATTTGGATCCCTATCCCCAACATCGTAACTTAGACTACCAAATTATTTTTTGTTCCTCCTGTGGAGTTTAAAAAGTGGGTTGATTATGGTTTTCTTTAGAATGTAAAAGAGGGTTGTGAAGTTGGGGTCATGGACCAACTTCATTCTTAATGGGGGTGTGCACAAAGACCCTTTTCTAAACAAATGAATCCCACAAGAGTTTCAAGTATCTAGCAAAAAGGTTTTTGAATAAGTGAGAGTGTGTGCAAGGAGTGGTGATGGTGAAACAAGTTTTTAATAAGTTAAATTCAATATTTTAGCATGGTGGACATTGTGTGGTCCTTTACTTCTCTTGTTTAGATAACTTACGAAATTTGTTCAAAATGACCCTTGCAAATGAAAGGAAATCCTAAGCTATCATGGCGGATATGATAATCCTTACTTGCACCCTTTATCTTCCTAAGGTGATTTTTAATCTAGAAAACTTGAAACCAGTCCTAGATTGTGAGCATGTGGGCAAGTGTGGGCCCTTACAACTTCTTCAAACTCCCTAGATGACTTACTCTAAAATTTTGAAAACTATCCTAGAATTGCATGCATGTGGGCATATGGGCCCTTACAACTCTTTTAAGATTTAGTTTTCAACAAGTAAGTGGAGAGGATTGACCTCTTTTTTTAAAGTGATTTGATTTACCAAGGTAGGTGGAGACTTATCTAAGCAACCTCTTTTTTTGATTTCCAAGATCACACTAAGGTGCGAGGAAAGAGCATACTCCAAGATTGGTTTAGATGGTCTTCTAGTCCCAATTTAATGTGATGACTTTGTAAAATGAAATATTTATGTTGAACTTAAAATGCAAAACCTTTTAAGCCATCCACATGGCCATCAAGGAAATCAAAGATATTATGGTTTCTTTTAGTCTCCCTAATTATCTATGTGTGATATGGGGTTTATGGATGCAATAATGAGATCTCAGCCTGCTTGTACTGGCTTTCACAAAGTGCTAAAATCAAATCTAAACTATTGAGTGGTAGTGGGAAACTCAAGCCTTACAATTTTGCAAAAATAAGACAAGTGCATGACATAACAAAAAACAGTCGAGCAGAGATCGCAGACCGCATGGTTGGAGAGTTCTGAGAAAGCACAGATGTGCGTGGACCATATGTTTGTTCGTCCCGAACCCGCGCACACATAGGAAATTTGGCAGGATGAAATTTTGAAAACATTCTCTCACTCTGGGGTGAAATCCTGCTCTCAAGTGGTGAGTTTAGACCGATTTTGACCTTTGCACATGAAAATAAGTAAGAAAGAACACTCTAACAGTTTAATTGGGGAGAATTTTTATTCAAATCCCTAGTATAGTCGCCAATCTGTTGAGTTCCTTTTGTCACAAGAGTGAACAAAATGAAGTCCCTTAACTATCTAGTTAGGCTATCCAGAAAGCACAACAGAGAATTAGTTGATTAGTGGTTCAACTAACATAAAGAAACAAGAGATAAACAACAACGAAATAAATCTAAAATAAACAAACAATAACTTGAAATGAATGCACAAATAAAACACAAGAGATATATACCAAGTAAATTGATCTTAGAATTAATAATCCTTGGAGAAATATGGGAACTTATGAGTCCCCTCTTCCTCCTTGGGAAGGCTCTTGAGTTCCCAGTACAAAGTCTTATTTCTACTATCAATGGATAACAAATAAAAATGGTGAAGAAAAGAGTGATAGACTACTCAAGAGGAGAGAGCTCTAACACTTTATATGGATGCCCAAATCTTTCTAAAAGGAAGATGGCTTCCCAAAGACAAAATTGAGCAGCATAACAATACTCAAATGCTTCTTCTTTTTTGCATACAATGGCCCTTTATTTATAGGAGCATGGAAAGCTTTTTCTTAACTAGTTTCAAATGTGAATGGGAGGCCCTTGGAGGTACCTCCCATCCTTTTCAATGATCCCAAGGAGAAATTTGGGGGCGATTTTGGGTATGGGGGAGATCCCATTCATCCAAAAAGTGGTTGAGGCCTGACCAAACTCATCAATGCACCATTTCTACATCCAAGCAGGTCTTTCAATTATCAGTTGTGCACTGTGTGCATCATACATTGTGCTAGCCTACGCAGATGTGCGTGTGCTGCTTTGGCTGAGTGTGCGCAGATTTCTAGAACCACTTTTACATAGTTTTATGATTGTCTTTCCAAACTGAGTGTAATCCTTCCATGAATATTGGTAGTATGTTGTGTTTGTGTTAATTATTTCTTCATCCATTGTATGTATTTGCAGTGAGCCATTTTTCGATGATAACAATCAACTTGTTGCTTCATGCGATTTTGAGACATCACCAAATTGTCTTTGAGTGTACGGAGAATGGCCTCGTGTACTGTAAGATTTTGTCAATGTAATGAACCTTAGAGACACCTAGCATGTATGAGAGAACTAACAATGGATTCGGTTCACATATTTCTTCAAAAGGATTCATGTGAGTAGATGTGTTGTACCACCATTCAACTAGTGGTAACCACTGAGCCCACTGGTGTTGGTGGTCAGATGCAAAACACCTTAAATATGTTTCCAAACACTTGTTGAAAATTTCAGTTTGACCATCATTCTGGGGATGATAGGTGGTGTTGAGATGTAATTGGGTGCCCTATAGCTTGAACAATTATTGCCAAAAATGGTTGGTGAACGTGGGATCCCTATCAGAGACAATAGAATGCAACATGCCATGAAGTTTGAAGACATTATCCATGAACACTTAAGCCACTGTGGATGCGGTGAAGGGATGTTGCAAAGCACAGAAATGAGCATATTTGGAAAGACGATCAACCATCACCATGATGAATGTCCTGTTGCCATATTTAGGTAGGCCCACAATGAAATCCATAAAAATATCCCACCAAATAGAAGGGGGAATTGGAAGGGGTTGGAGTGTGTCGGGGGCTTTGACTATTTCTCCCTTGTTGTGTGGAAAGTCATCACATTCAATCACAAAGGTGCGGACGTCATGTTTCATACCATCCCCCAAAAAAGAACGTTTGACCCTTTCATAGGTTTTGGTAAACCCTTAATGCCCCGCGGTGGGTGAAGCATGAAGCTCAGAAATCACCATAGATTTAAGTTGTGAATGTTTTCTTAAATATAGATGACCTTTATAGTGAAGCTCATTATTGTGCAAAGAGTATCCTGGAGAAGCTAGAGAATTTGCTTGCAATAGTTGGATCAAGTGAGATATTTTTGGATCTTGCAACCATTCTTGGCGAGCAGGTTGGAGCTAATCAGGTACAACAAAGGAGAGGGAAAAGAGGGACCCTTCTTCTTCATATTTTTGGGAAAGAACATCAACGACTACATTTTATTTTCCTTCTTGTAAATGATCTCATAATCATAGCCAAATAGCTTGGTTACCCATTTTTGTTACTCTGGGGATGAAATTCTTTGTTCAAGAAAATACTTGAGGCTCTAGTGATTAGTTTTTATCTCTAAGTGTTTCTCCAATAGATAAGGACGCCAGAGATCCACGAAATGCAAAATAGCCAACATTTTATTTTTATAGATTGATTGGCCCAAATGTCTATCTGAAATTTGTTTGTTGGTGAAGGCCAAAGACCGACCATCTTGCATGAGGAACACCCCAATTCCTTTTCTTGAGGCATCACATTCCAAGACAAAAGTCTTGGTGAAGTCAGGAAGTGCTAATACTAGATTCTTGCACATAGCTTCTTTCAAGGCATGGAAGGATTGATTAGCTACTGGAGTCCAAGTGAAGGCATTCTTTTGAAGGAGAGCAATGAGAGGTGCTACACTTTTTCCATAATTCTTAACAAACTTGCGATAATAACCTGTTAAACCCATAAATCCACACAAAATCTTAAGAGTTTGAGGGCGAGACCAATCATGCATAGCTTCAATTTTCTTAGGATCCACCCATACACCGTCCTTGCCAACAATATGACCCAGGTACTCCACTTTTGAGGTTCCAGAGGCACATTTAGATATTTTGAGGAAAAGGTGGTGTTGAGAGAGTAGATGGAGAACATGATCCACATGGGCGAGATGGGATGTCCAAGTTTTACTATAGATGAGAATATAATCAAATAAAACTAAGACAAAATGATGAAGAAAAGGACAAAAGACATGATTCATGAGACTTTGGAAGGTGGAGGGGGCATTACACAGGCCAAAGGGCATGAACAAGAACTCAAAGTGACCCTCATGATTTCTAAAGGTAGTCTTGGGAATTTTCTCTTCTTTCATACGTATTTGGTGGTATCCAAAACGAAGATCAAGTTTAGTAAAGTACTAAGCACTGCTCAATTCATCCAAGAGATCATTAATGACTGGAATGAGAAACTTGTCTTTGATGGTGAGTTTATTGAGGGTGAAAAATTCAGGACACATGCACCAAGTACCTTGTTTCTTGAGTACCATTACCATAAGAGAAGAATAGAGGCTAGTACTAGGATGGATAACACCTACTTCAAGCAACTCCTGCATGATTTTTTCAATTTCATTCTTCTGGGAAAAGGGATGACGATAAGGGAGAACATTGGGAGGAGGACTGTCAGGGACAAGGGGAATGAAATGATCATGAACATCATGAGAAGGGGGAAGTCCTTGAGGAGTGGAAAAAACAACTTAGTGTTTGGATATGATAGATTGGAGGTCAGGATGCACGGAGAGTGTCTTAATTGCTTGAATGGAATGGAGTTGGGAAATAATACTTGAAGGACCTTTCTCGAGAAGCTTTTCCATTTGATGGGAACTGATGATCTCAGAAGAACCTGATGTGATTCCTTGGAATTGATATTGTTGTCTCTCCTGGTGGAATTGCATGGTTAATGATTTAAAATCCATGAGAATGGGGCCCAAAGTCTGTAACCATTCAGCACCTAGCACAATGTCACAACCACCCATGTCGATGGAAAACATATGAGATTTCATGTGGTACTATCCAATTTGAAGACATTCATTTTCACAATGCGCACCACATTTCATGTAACTTCCATTGGCTATCATGATTTGAAAATTGTTGATGACACGAATATAACAATTGGTTTCCTGGGAAATGCAATAGTGAATAAAGTTATGGGTGCTTCCACTGTCAACCAGGATGATGACTTTTCGATGCTTAATATAACCAATGATATTGAGGGTTTGGGGAGAAGAGAAGCTAGTGAGGGCATGCAATTAAATCAGTGGTTCAACTTCTGGTGGGTCATTTGGCTCAGTAGTAGCATCTGAAGGGGGTATGTCTTCAACAGGGGAAATTATAGCTTCTTCTTCAACAACATCCTCTGAAATGGCCATAAAAAGTTTTTGTTCCTTACACTTGTGCCAGAGAAAATATTTTTCATCACAGTTATAGAAAAGATCCTTGAGTTGGAGCTCAACCATTTCGGCCCTAGTTAATTTCTAGACCTTTAGGGGAGTGGCAGGGGGAGCATGATTGGTGGGTCGAGGGTGAGGAAGAAAATAGGGTTTTTTGGTTCTGGGAAGCAACAACTTGTTGGGCTTCTTTGGCACGTTTAATAGGTTCCAACCAAGTCTGAGGGTGAGCCATGAGGACTTGGGCTCATATTTCATCATTTAGGCCATTGATAAAGCGTTCCCAGAAGAATGCATCTGTCATGCCCTCCATTCTGAAGGCCAAATGATCAAAGGAAATTAAAAAGTTATCCATTGTGCTTGACTGTTTCAACTTGGTCAAACAACCTAAATAGTGGGTGTCAATGTCAAAACGTTCATATAGCTTTGCAACAAACTGGGTCCAGACAACATACCCCGGGCGTGCATTCTTACGCCATTTCCACCATTGTCAACGTTCAGGATCCATATAGAGAACAACATAATGAAGTTTGGACAACTCATTAGTAATGCCATGTAAAGAGAAATAATGCTCCATTTGAGTGACCCATCTCGTGGGGTCGGAACCATCAAATTTATTGACCTCAACTCAGGGAAGATGGGGGTCATGATCAAAGGAGTTGGATTGAAAGATCATAGAATGGGAGGAATCAACACCATCTAAGTGGGACAGTTATTTCGAGGAGGAAGGGCCCGGGGGGCGGTTCAACAATTGGTTGACAACAGACTAGAGGGTGGAAAATTCACCCATGAATTTGGCATCCATGGCGTGGTCTCAAATTTTTCAAAGCGAGAATTCATATAAGCAAGATCATATGTCACTTGTTGGAGGGACTCCTTGGTATGAGTGATGGAATCTTGCATGTCTTGGTTGTGATTGGTGGCCATTTGGATATGAGGGGTTCCTGTAAGGGGAAATGGGTGGGTGGGACCATAGAAAAGAAGGACTTATAAGTGATAGGTACCATGACAATCAGGGAAAAAAGGGGAATACAATGGCAGAGGAGGCAAATAAGGGCGTAGGGAAGGGGGGCAGGTCCATTAAAAAGGCTTAAAAATGGAAGTTACCACTGTGATCAGGGCAAGGCAAGGAATCCAATGGGATAGGTCCCGAATAAGGGTGTCGACGGGACCACTATACTCTTTTTTTTTTTACTCCTGTGGAGTTATAATCTGATTTGAATAATACTACAGTGGAGAAATGGCCAAATTCTTAACAAGAAGAAATGTGTAGGAATTTTTCAACCAGAATGCATAAGTCATAATAGATCTTATCTATTCTTTTTCTGCTTTGTTTCCGTCCCAAGTGTTAGGGTGTTTAGGGTTTCTATAGACAAGAGTTTTCCCTCTGCTATAACTCTCTGATATACATGTAGGGTTGAACAATAATACTCGACCCAATATCTCAGGACACCAAATAAGGAGGCTAGACAGTACCCTTAGCTGTACTACATGATTACCCAGGAACTAGAGAGTATCTTCCCGAGTTTTATTCTCGATGGCACTATAACAGTTAGGCGACCGATCAATTGATCTATGGAGGGTTTCAGGATACCTAGGCCGGTCCATATACATGTGATGTATGATGCACTACCACTCGAAGGGGTACCAACAAGGGTTACAAGGGTGCTGAACAATGTGCACTTAAGTACCTCTTGTATTTCTTGCGTGTATGCTTTCCTGACCGTGGATTTATGTGTTGAACGATAGTTCTCTGTAGTTTTAAGACGACGGAATACGTCTCTACCTTGAAAAAATTTAACCCACAATTCCTGCGAAGGAAAGTGCTCTAATACCACTTGTAAGGTACGAGGTCTATTATAATAGTGGAAAACATAAATATTGCATAGAATAACACTGAAACAACACAATATATGAAACCAAAACACCAGAATAATACCTTTATTGATAGGAAACAATGTTCACTTGCCTCTTCAAGGGGGAAACCTCCAACAGAGCAATGCTCTATTACAATAATTCTCAAGACAAAGACTTATTATGCCTCCTAATCTTATTTATACTAATTCTATCTTCTAAAGAACCTTCTAGCGGAAGATCTTTATACATCGACTTGTTCACATTTATTAAATAGGCCTTATAAACTAACGTCGTCCTTTATTACATGGAAAATATGTTATTCTACCTACATGAGGGGTTAGGGAGGTTAGGTCCCTAACATAATGGATGTTAGAAAAATGAAGCACAAAACCAAGACCACACATCCCACTCTCTCATTGGCACGCACTGTAAAAAAAACCCATGCCATGGATTTGTCAATCTTCACCTCTTTTACTGCTTTGTTTTTTATCCCTTTCAACACAGGTTTGAAATTCAAAAGCATAGTCAACCTCGCTGCGAGATTTTGAGAGAGGGATGTGCCTTACCTTCAAATATCCTTGAATTTCATGCTTTCCATATGCCCCAAGCCACCAGAATAGGGAGTGGACGCAATCATGGAAGGATTCAGGAAGTACCCGTGAAAACCAAGGATTTTTATTTTTTATTTTTTTAATTCATAAAAAAGATAATTTTATTTTAAAAAATCAAAATTACTTTTAAAAAAAACTGAAACAACATCCAACATTTCAAAACATTGAATACTCATAATCCAAGAAGCATAAAAGTTTTGTAAGTATGACGAACCCTTCATGTATATCTCTAAATTTAACATCGGTCCCAAATATACAACAAACCCCATCACTTCATAGAACCATTTGTTCATGTGATCAAGGATTGATATTTACATTTAAAAGAATTTAAATTCTAAATTCAAACGATCTTCTAAATCACAACATTTCTATATACACAAATAAAAGATTACATGTTTTAATAAGAATTGATACCACATGTTAATTAAGTTTAGTTCGAGCGATTGAGATGAGTGTTATCCTCTCGACCTATATTTAATTCCCACAAATAAAATGTTTAAACTTTTAATAAGTATATTATTATAACGACCATTCAATTTATCCTAAACCATCTTCAAAATGAAGAAAAATGTAATATTTTAAAACGCTATATCTCTATATAAATCATAAAATACTCAATATGTTTAACTCTAATACTACTTTTGTTGATATAAATTCTCTATATAAATCATAAAATACTCAATAAGTTTAACTCTAATACTACTTTTGTTGATATAAGTTAAAAAATACTTTGAAATGAATAATATACACATGTGAATTTTAATGTTTCAATCAAAGATTGATATCAACATCTAAAAGAACTCAAGTTCCATTTTCCAAATGATCTTCTCCACGTGGTCTGTCCAAATCACAACATCTCTATATACAACCTATAAATAACTCACTGAACACTTAGTCCGGGGCTTGAGTTCTATGTACAAGAGCATCATTACTTTGGCACGAAGATTCTTACAAATTCATTTGTTTACATGAAAAGTCAGGTGCGATGGAGAATTTTTGCCACAGTTCCATAATGACCCTTGAAATGTATAATACTTTATTTGTAATTTATTCATCCGTGTAAAAGTCAAATATATCATATTTTTGTACATAGGGATTAGATATTAAATAAAACCCAATCTCTCATGGCCAACTTTGTAAAGTCACAATGACACATGGGTCTTCAAGTTGGCATTATGGCTGGCCTTAACCTTGGGTCCTCAAATTGATATCATGGCTAGCCTTGAAATGATGGTCACTCTGACCCACTTGATGGGTTAAGGAGTATATTCCCTGTAGAAATATACTTACTCTACTCTTAGAAGCTCTCATAGCCAAATCTTCTGTGGGATATTTTGTATGATTAAGGTCTTGCATTGTTGCAATTGGTGGGCACAGATAAATTTATGCCCTTTTTGCTACATTGGGGAGGTGGAGTCATAATTCCCTGTACCTGACTTTTGTGTATATTCATATTTTTAAATAAAGAATTCAATATACATCCCAAATTTTAAGGTGATTGAGATGATGGGTTGTTATCCCTTTATTAAGCACAAAGAGCTTTGACAATCCATATTATATCAATATCGAGATTATGCTTGTCTTAGAAATGGGACACATGAGGACCACCATTTCCATTGCAAAAATTATAAATTATAAAGGGGTATGCATTCCAAACATACTGGAGAGGGACATCGTATTATTATTGCATTAACTTCTACATTTTTTTTGTTGGCATAGACATTCAACGAATATATGAGTGCATGCATGACCACATGTGGTGTAATCCCACATTGGGATTATTGCAAAAAAAGGTCCAGTGTTGAAATATGAATATGATCCCGAATCCCTAATTCGATCTATTCCTAGATTCATGATCCCTAATTCGATCACTTCATAGGCCTCTATGCTTAATCCCTACATGGCCTCTTGGATCACTTCGTAGGCCTTTATGCTTAATCCCTAATTTGATTAGTGATAGTTCTTAAACCTTAATTTGGTCAATTCTTAGGGTTTATACCTATCTTTGAATTCATAAGTTTTGAGTTGATGCAAGAGCATTTTTGAATTTTTTTATGTATGAATATGTGTTAGGTAAGTGAGACACAATTTGAAACGTGAGATGAGTGTGACTGCCACGTGTAGTGCAAGCATGAATAAATAAAGAGTGTGACAATCAAAATATGAAGAGCATGTGAGGTGGTGATGTTAGTAGGCGTGCGATGAGGAACGTGCATGGTGAATGCAACAAGTGTGCTTGACAATGTGACGAAGTGTTAAGTGAAAAAAAAATATAGTAGAAGGGAGTTGAATAGTCAAATGTCGATTTGTGGAACCTAGAGGATGATGAAGAGTAGAAGAAGGAAGGAAAAATGATAAGAGAAGAAGAAAAAAAATTATAGTCAATGTGGAATGAAATACCAAGTTAGAGGTATGCCAATTTAACAATATAACATATAACATCACACACATAACAACCACAAGCCACAAATGACTTGTAAGGCATGACATTGAAATCATTGTGAATGTCAGTGTCAAAGGGAAGGAGGGTACTAACATATTAGCCTGAGCTCTCACACCTAAAAACCAACTTTATGGTTGGTAATGCTTTTTGGTGCAAGTAATGCCATAAACCATCTTTGTCTCACAATTATTATATTATATGTAGCATTATTCGCAATGTGCACATCGCATAGATAACAACCACAAGCGAAAGACAACCCACAAGGCATGACATCGAATTTGGAAAAGATGTTAGTGCTAAAGTGAGAAAGGATGATATCACATCAACTTGGGGATTTGTGCCCCAAAGCCAATGTCTTTGTTGGTAATACTTTATGGTGTGACGTGTGTGAATTATTCATAATATACACACCCAATGGTGATGTTAGTAACATAACAATGTGGAAAAGTTGTGGGAAGTTGGCCATTTAGTGGACAAATAATAAATAGATTATAGGCCATTGGAGTTGGGTTGATTGGTCTTGTATCAAAGTCACTGCTCAATTTATTAGGTTTTGATCATAATCCAAGTAAAGCATGCACTGTAAATGAACTTGTAAATGAATTCTAAGTAATGAGAATTCTTATGCCATTATTCTTGTGGTGGTGTAATATGATTTTGTATGTTGCTTAAATGTTTGACAATTATTTGAGTTCATATTAACACATTATTGTTTTGATCATATTGTTGTAAATCATTACACATAATGAAGGTTGGTGGATTAAGCACACTATGTCCTTAATTGTATGACTAATAAACTTTAATCCCTAACCACTAACTACCCAACTAATAAACTTTGATCCTTAACCTTAAGAATTTAAAGTCCTAACTCTCAATTCACTCCCATCCCAGGATCCTAATCCCCAATTCAATAAGTTCCCAAGCTCTCTACTCGTTGTTAAAATATCAATGAATCTGAACCATTTGAACCTTCATAGTACACCATAGAGTAAAAGTGGTTACTATGTCTATTCTTCTTTTGACGAACTCCACCAACTTTGAGCCTAGCAAATTAATCACTGTGAACATTCTTCTTTGGACCAACTCAGCCAACTTTTTAGGTCTAGAAATCTAAACCTTCCTTAACCAGACCAGTGGTTACCCCTAGCAATCCAAACCTTCATGGACCATACCAATGGTTACCTTGCCCATCCTTCCATGGACCAGCTCTAAGGTTGGTGAAGTCCATGCCTTCGAAGGGTTCCAATAACCCACCTCTTCCACAACGTCCAAGGGTTGGAAGCTAGAGGTTGGGGGGAACACGGTGGGGCATATCCCTAGCCATATGTCTCCACTCCACAATAGAAGTGAGAGCCACAATGAGGCTAAACGAGGAGACGACACCTCCCCCAATTATCCACTTTCCATGGTGTGCAAAAATAAAAGCATTAAAATAAAATAAAGGTCTGCCAAAAGCGAGGCATGTGTCTGGCGGAATCGTTACAAACATGCGGAGGCATGAGAGGGCTTGTCTGATTGCGCGATTCTCTGAACGAATCAGCGGGGAGTCTCGTGGAGTCCCGCAGATTGGAATTTGGAATTAATCGCCCCGATCTCTGTTTTTTTGTGTTTGTCTGGTCGCCTTTCCCACGCCCAAATCCCCTCCAAATCTATGGACATCATCACGCCCCCGCCTCTTAATAGTTAAATCGCCGTTATTATTAGCGGGCTCCTCCGCATTTAGGGCGGATTCCAGCTCGCCGCTAAATTCCGAACGGACGGGCCCCACCGGTTGGTGTCAGTCAGCAGCGGGTAACTTAATATTAAAACAAAAGACTTAGTAGATAACGGAATTATTCCTCCACTTAGCACGCGCGCATGAGATAATACTAGAGAGAGAGATTCCTCCTCCTCTCTCTCTTCCCTTAAAAGCTGCTTTAAGGAACTTTTTCCTTGTCAAATATTAAACCCCTTTAAAGTTGTGGCTGCCTAGATAAAAATAAGGGTTCAGTCACATCAAGTGGTGGGTGGGGTGGGTTGGGTTTAGGGTGGGACTGGACTCAAGCAAAAGGAGGGGCAGGAGGAGGCACAGGGGCACATAAGTCTGGAATGTGTACTTGGTCACTGTGGGATTGGAATCTCTATTTAGCAAGGTGTAAAGGCCAACTTTTGTTCAAGAGTTTGAGCCTAGGCAATCTCTTGACAGACTCCATATGGGGTCAGAGAGCAATGGGTTTGGAAAGTGAAGGTCGTTGTTAACTATTTGGTCATTGCTTCTTACTGGTCTCATAGATTTGACTGTGGAATTCCTTCTGCTTAGTTGTTCTAGATTTCAGACACATGCCAACAAGGATCTGATAATGAAAAGTGGCATGTCCAAAAGTTATACTAGTCTCTTTTACTTGTATTTAGTGTAAATATTTTCTAGCATTGAAAGCATCGGTTAACATTGAACAACTATTAGAATTACATTGAGAGAAATAAAGTGCTTTATAATCTAAGTGTGATATATCTTTATGTACATAAATAACACTAATAAAACAAAATGGGAAAAAGTCGACATACAAAGTTTATGTATAAAAAA
>ML821992.1:20625-56201 GCA_009831015.1 Picea engelmannii
TTTATAAACATTTTTAATTTAATTGATATTAATACCTTTATTTATTTATGAAGATGTTGGCTCATTTAATTGACTTATTATCTTTTATCTTTTTCATTATTTGATAAGAAAGGTCATGAGGGAGGATTTTTATGGGGGCCATAACCAAAGATGTGACCTCACAAGAAGTTATTATATTTTAATTTCAGCTTTTTTGACTTGAAACTTTTTCTTTCCAGTAACTCAGTTGCTTGTTTGCCATGGGGTTCCTTGATTGCAATTGCTAACCATTTTTTCAAGACTTTAAATCAAATTAAAACATTAAAAAATTATAGAATATTCCTCAACAATTGATGTGTAATTATTTCCCCCGAAAAAAGCATTATCTACAATGTCCTCAAATTAAAAGTGGGGAGGGACAGAACCCAATGTATGCATGAATGAATCTATAGGTTTTCCATCAAGATCATCATGGTGGGCTTGGATGGATGCATGTGTCCATGCATGTGATGTGATGATGAAAACCACAATGATGAAACTTAACCCCACGCTTGAGGTTAAGTAAACTAGGGCCTTAACCCCCTGGGTTAAAGGGAGGCGCCTCCTGAAAATATATATATATTTTGCCCCGACATCAGACATGCGTTTTAAGGCTGCGATAAAGCTGTGAGATCTTGCAGCTGCTGCTGTTATTATAATTATTATGCCCAGCCCAATCTCGGCCCTTAAATCCCCAAGGGCTTATCACATGATTTGACTGGCCTGAGAGGACCAGGACGACGAGGCGGCTGCAAGATTTTGCAAAGTAACGGGGATCGATCCACGATCCCTTCTTTTCTTTGTATTTCGTAGTCGAAAAAGTTGATTTGTCGAATGAAATTTTTTTGCGTCGATATGCACAGAATTCGATTAAGCTGTTACTGGGTATTTTTCTAGACTGAATATGTAAGTGGCCATAATGCATAGGTTGTGTGTGTAATATCTAGTTTGTCAGAAGCACAAGGCGTGTTGCACAATTTACAGAGTTTTTTTGGGCTCTAGAAATGTACAAGACTCGCACAATATTGTACTGAAGACATGAGTACTTTTGCAGTAGAAGTACTGATAATGGCTGCGAAATCTGGTTGTGGATTCAGCCATAATCATTGATAATGTGACGAGAAGCCACTGGTTTTTTTTTTTTTATCAATGGTCAAGAGTGGGTAGTCTGAGAAGAGAAATTCTGTGACTGGTGGTGGTGAAAATGCAGTCTGGTGAAGCTTTCATGGTAGTAGAATTGTGTTAAAATATATGAAGATAGAAGATTTTTCAGTACTTCTGTTATAGTATATTGCTGGGAGTGGGAGTGGGAGTGGTAGTGTGTGTGAGAGGTATTTTTGTTTGGGTTGAGTGTTGATCATTCTTTGAGTGTTGATCAGAATGATAAAGGCCGGGGATCTGTATAATGTGCTTGTTGCAGTGGTGCCACTGTACGTGGCTATGATATTGGCCTATGGCTCTGTGAAATGGTGGAAGATCTTCACGCCTGATCAGTGCTCGGGGATCAATCGCTTCGTTGCCATATTTGCGGTGCCGTTGCTCTCCTTCCATTTCATCTCCTCCAACGATCCATACACCATGAACTTCAAGTTCATAGCGGCAGACACGCTGCAGAAACTGATAATGCTGGTGGTGCTGGGGCTGTGGACCAACTTCACCAGGAGCGGGAGCCCCGAGTGGATGATCACGATTTTTTCGGTGTCCACGTTGCCCAACACGCTGGTGATGGGAATACCGTTGCTCAAGGCTATGTATGGGAACTTCTCGGGGAACTTGATGGTGCAGGTCGTGGTCTTGCAGTGTATAATATGGTACACGTTGCTCTTGTTTCTTTTCGAGTACCGTGGCGCGAAGATGCTTATCATGGAGCAGTTTCCAGACACGGCGGCCTCCATCGTTTCCTTCAAGGTGGACTCCGATGTTGTGTCTTTGGATGGGCGGGAGCTCCTCCAGACTGATGCCGAGATTGGAGACGATGGGAAGCTCCACGTGACCGTGCGGAAGTCGACGTCGTCCAGGTCTGTGATATCGAGTCGGAGATCCATGGGGCTGGGCTCGTTGCCTTCCATGACGCCCAGGCCTTCGAATCTGACCGGAGCCGAGATCTATTCCTTGAATCCTACTCCCCGGGGATCGAACTTCAATCATTCGGATTTCTATTCAATGATGGCAGGCCGTGGAATGAGCCCTCGCCAGTCTAATTTTGGGCCCTCTGATGCTTATTCCCTGCAATCCTCACGAGGCCCTACGCCCCGGCCTTCCAACTTCGATGATGAGAATACGAGGGACTTTAAATCTGGGATTAATAATAATCCCGTTGCTCCTGCGAATGCTATGATGAATTCTCCCAGGTTCGGACCCCCTTTGTATCCTCCCGGTCACATGCACCCATATGCCCACAGACCCCAGCAACAGCAGCCGCAGCCTGGACTGGAGCCAGCCAGTAATGCTGCGAATAATGTTGCTGGGTATCCAGCGCCTAATCCTGATGTTTTGTCGACAAATTCCTCCTCCAGGCCTCCTGCTGCCAAAAGGAATATGGCTTCTGATCCAATTAGGTCCCCTCAGCAAGCCAAGGGCCAGCATGATGCTAAAGAGCTGCATATGTTTGTGTGGAGTTCCAGTGCTTCTCCTGTTTCGGAGGGAGGGCTTCATGTCTTTGGTGGAGCTGAGTTTGCTGACCCTGGAAGAACAGCGGCAACTGATCATAATGCTAAGGAGATCAGAATGCTGGTTTCACCAACAGCTGACCATGCTACCAATGGCGGTGTAGCCAAAGGTCTTTGCTCGTTTCCTTTCATGAGGTTTTACAATATATTTTTATTTTTATTCTTTTGAGTAGGTGAAGAAGTGCAACTTTAACTCATGTTTCAAGTGCTGTTCTTGTCATTTATGCCTTTCAAATTTGGTCTAAAGACATAAATTGGGTCTGAGATGCACCTTGAGGTTGAGAGCTCAATACTCAATGCATCATTGCAAATAAACAGCGCACACAAATATAAAGAGTTGAAGAATCGCCCTACTTTATCTCTGGCTACAAAATGCAATGCACCTCACTTTTAACATTGCAATCACACTAGGCCTTCATATTTTCTTTCAAATAATGCAGCAAATGGCCATTGGTTTGCAGTACTAGTTTTCTTTCCTTTTTCCATTTTTTCTTGCTTAGTATTTTGATTTTCCATTGGTTTGTATTACTTTACTTCTCCCATTTTCTGTTGTCCGACTTAATTTTTCCATAAAGTAAAGTGCCGAAGGCCTAAATGCAGAGCCCTCCATATTGTTGTGAGATATGGGGTCAAAATAATTGTGATGCAGAGTTAGAATAGTACTTCATTTTGGTTTTGTATATGCTATTTTAACAACAGTTGAAGAGTTTTCTTTTAGTTTCGTTTTGTACATGCCAATTTTCTACTTGCTAATGAATACATAGCTTGAAGATGTAAATAATTTATGTACTTCGTTGGGTTTGCCTCTAAGTTGAGCAGATGGAGAAGGATTTGAGGTAAATGGCAGAGTTTTATTGTCTTGATTTTAGTGTCCTAGCTGAATACAAAGTTTTCTAATCTAATAACAATTGCATGGAAGAATTCTTTTTTCTAGATTTTAGTGTCCTAGCCGGTGAATAATTTTTTTTCAATTCTAATAGCAATGGCATGAGAGGTAAGTATGCTCGGAATGTAATGGGTCAAATTGTTATCAAAAGGTTGTTCTGCATATTAAATAATTTTTGCCCACAGAATGTGAAAGGCACTTATTTCCATGTTCTTTCCATTTCAGTGATAGGCTGGCAGTTGAGTGAATGATTCGGGAGCCTTCGGGGTTTTATAATCCAAAAGTTTTTGTATGGATCAGTTACTTGCAGGAAATGTTCACTTGATTGTTGGAATTAGATTACTGTATTTATTGTATGGGCCAATTGCAGAAAATGTTCACTTGATTGTTGGAATTGGATTACTGTATTTATTGAATTTGTCAGTGACTTGTGAGGAATGGTTATATAGTAAAGGCAATTGGTTGATCAGTTTTATGATTTAAGTTCAATAATGGGCTTTGTTCAATTGTTGCAGGCTTGCCAGAACTTCGTCATGACCAACAGCCATATGAAGAATATACCCGGGAAGATTTCAGCTTTGGCAACAGGGCTATGTCCCAGGGGAATGAATCAATCCCTCTCGACAAGGAAGGTCCCAGCCTCTCTAAATTCGGATCCAGCTCCACTGCAGAGCTACACCCAAAAAGCCATGACGAAAAACATAAACAGATGCCCCCTGCAAGCGTCATGACCAGGCTTATTCTCATCATGGTCTGGAGGAAACTCATTAGAAATCCCAACACGTATTCCAGCCTAATAGGCCTTATATGGGCACTCGTTTCTTTCAGGTATGCTACATTTTATTATGTCATGAACATTGAATCAGATAAATTTGTATCAATCAGTATAGTAAGATCTTTTTGGCTTTTGATCAGCTTTCACAGTATTCATTTGGATTTCTTGTATGATCCTTGTAGGTGGAATGTTCATATGCCGAGAATTGTGGCGCATTCAATAGCAATCCTGTCTGATGCAGGTCTCGGCATGGCCATGTTTAGTCTGGGTATGCCATTTCCTCGAAATTTTGTATTATTTGTGAGCTGTACTTTCATTTGTCCTACATGGTTAATATTTTTCAGTGGCGTAGTGAGAGCTCCAACGTTTTAAAAAAAAGTAGTAGAAATCGATTCATTCCATAGTATTTCAAGAGAGGGGAACTTAATTTTTTGGGACTTTGTATTCTGCTTTTGTGGGAATAATCTTAGAATTTTTGCAATCATTATCAAGTTCTTTAAAATATAAATGTAAGTTGCATAAAATAACTCTGTTTCTAAATCTCCGGGACGGCCTAAAAAATTGCTAAAATTCTAGTACTGAAGGTAATTTTTTTGTATGTGTAGTTGAGAGAAAAAAATGCATGGGAAAAACATGAAATAGAGGTAGACGGCTATCTGAAACTGCTGAGAGAGAATAGCAAGTCCTTATTTGGAATTGTCAGGAAGCAATAAATTGTGAGAATGGTGGCGTCATTACTGTCTTTACAGGTTGATCTGAAGTCTTATTATGACTGCTTACTGACAGGTCTGTTCATGGCTTTGCAACCAAGGATCATAGCATGTGGAAATTCTGTTGCAGCGTTTGCAATGGCTGTTAGATTTCTTACAGGACCAGCTGTGATGGCAGCAGCCTCTATTGCGGTTGGCTTGAGGGGGGTGTTACTTCACGTGGCCATTGTGCAGGTATGCAAGCAGAGAAAACCTTATCAGAAACAGCATTTATGCCTGTGCTACATTTAATGCACACACACCCCACCAGAATCGTTTTTTCTGCCTCATCAGAAGCAGCAGTTTGTTTTTATTACCCACTTACTGATTTATATCTTATTTTTGTCTGTACGGTGCTCCAGGCAGCTCTTCCTCAAGGCATTGTCCCATTTGTCTTTGCAAAAGAGTACAATGTACATCCAGATATATTAAGCACAGCGTGAGTTGAATCTTTTCTTAACAAACAACCCCCTTTGCTTTAACTGGGTTTCTTCTTTGAATGCAGTACCCGATCATGGTATATATTCACATTAAACTGCCCTCTTCTACCGTTTTTTTTAATTTGCTCGTAAAGCAACTAACTCACGGGTAACTTTGCTTGACTTCAGAGTTATTTTTGGCATGTTGATAGCATTACCAATAACGTTGGTGTACTACGTTGTGTTGGGCCTCTGAAGGCCCATGAATATCAATAGCAATTGGATGGTGATACAAGTTGGTGTATATGCATGCTCCCCTAAATTTCTTTAACCTCCAAACACACTGTAATACAGCACTCACAGTGAGCTCTACTGTGTCAGCACCTAGGTATGCATATAATAAGCTTTGAACATCATTTCTCGTAAATGTTCTTATTCCAGTGTTTAGTATAATAAAGAATGGACTACTTGGAAATAGTTTCTAGGATTGTAAAATTAACCCAAGTCTTATAAACAGTGTTCTTTAAATAATTTCTACTAATTTAAAATCTACAAAGTCTTCTACAAAATCTAATGACTCTTGTTTTTGAAATAGTCCATTAGCTCAACAACCCAAGTCTTATGAACAGTGTTATTATTTAAATAGTTTATAGGGTTTTAAAATTTATCAAATCTTATGAAGAGTGTTGTTATTTAAATAGTTTCTGAGACATTAAAATTTACTCAACTTAAACAATCACTATTCCTTTTTTTTTTCTTTTCAGATGCGTGCATTGGATGAGCAGCTGTTGTCAGCTTTCTCTACTGTCGACTGCAAATGACTTGTAGAAAGCCGAGCAGCAAGCAAATGGTCTGACACGGACTGAGATGGGCTTGCTTCTAGTCTGAAAGTAAAGTGGATCTCTAAGAGGACAGATAGATGCAGCTTTGTAATTCTAGACACTGTTGAGTCTGTGGCAGTCATTACAGTTTTCTGAAGAAATGGGTTGCAGTGTCCAATACACCCACCCGAAAATCTTATAAGTAGTTTGTAGTTTATTTGCAACTTGTTATTTAATATACCGACTGTGAATGGCCCCCTCTCTTGTGCCAGTTTTGTGGTTGATATAGAACAATTATAGCTTTGGCTGCAGTGAAAAGACATTGATTGTATTCCAGAGTTAAAGCGAATGCCAGATTAACGACCCATATTAACCAATGATTTGATTGATGATGCCCTTGGGTTTATTTGAGCTCTCCTACAAGAAGAGGAGCAGGCCTCAGTTTTGGCCAAAACTAAATATAATGTACTTGTTTTTCATTTTGACACTTCAAGCACTTGCTTTTCGCTGCCAGGGGCAACATATTTTGTAATATTTCGCTGAGAATGTGGAATCTAATAGAAGCTCAACCATGTTTTCAGTAATTTATCTGTTGCAATATTGCTCAAATTTGCTCTTTTCCGAGCCATTCAATATTTAACATAACTCAGTAGGGATTAACATAACTTCTTGATTAAGAATAATAAATCATAAAACAAATATTCAATATGAACAATATATGTACATGGTTTTTCTTTTTGCCTAGCATAAAATATATCAATCAAATTGTCCTCGGACAACATTCTTATGTCTATGGAATATTTGTGAAAAAATATGCATTTCTTTTTATGGTATTAAATGGAGTGAAATTTTGGATTCCAGCTTAATGGTCTGGTCAATGCTCTAGGAATGTTTTGCTGATATACTGTTTTAAAAAATACAATATTTGCAACTGACATCTTGCTCCCCATGTGGTTTAAGCCATTTAGATAATTATTATTACATTTATTTGGCATAAAATTTCATTTTATATAAATTATTTTAGTTTATTTAAATTTTTATAATAAAAAATAAATTTTAAAATTACAATTTAATTATATGTAAAAAAAAATTGTTTGCAGGATAAAAAAATTGTTAATTTGTGTAACAATTTTACTGGTTAATTTTGATTTTTTTAATTAATTTATATTTAAAGTTTTATATTAAATAATGTAATTTCAAAATGAAAATTTTAAAAATTAAAAGTCAAAATGTTTATAAAAAATATGGTTTTTTAATATAAAATTTAATAAATTTAATATTGGGTAAAAAAATATTTTAAATATTTAATTAAAAAACAATTTTTTTAATTTATTTATATATTAAAAATTAAAAAAATATTATCAAATTTGTATATATAAAATTATTAAGTTGATAGAATATGTGTATATATAATTATAAATAGTTTTGAAGACTTTTCCAATAAAAAAATTGCTCAATTATATTAGAAATATAATTTGTGTACATCTTGCATATCATATTTAGGATCTGTATATAGTACACTCTGATATAGTTCCAAAAATACTAAGACTAAACATTCTCATAACACAGTGGTTTTTTTACAAAAAGTCAAAAAAACTACAAGATAAAAAAAAAAATGTTAATTTGTGTAACAATTTTACTGGGTAATTTTGATTTTTTTTAATTAATTTATATTTAAAGTTTTATATTAAATAATGTCAATAAAAAAATTGCTCAATTATATTAGAAATATAATTTGTGTACATCTTGCATATCATAATTATATTAGAAATATAATTTGTGTACATCTTGCATATCATATTTAGGATCTGTATATAGTACACTGTGATATAGTTCCAAAAAAATACTAAGACTAAACTTTCTCATAACACACTGGTCTTTTTATAAAAAGTCAAAAAGACTACAGGATAAAAAATTGTTAATTTGTGTAACAATTTTACTGGTTAATTTTGATTTTTTTTAATTAATTTATATTTAAAGTTTTATATTAAATAATGTAATTTCAAAATGAAAATTTTAAAAATTAAAAGTAAAAATGTTTATAAAAATATGGTATTTTAATATAAAATTTAATAAATTTAATATTGGGTAAAAAATTATTTTAAATATTTAATTAAAAAACAAAAATTTTAACTTATTTATATATTAAAAATTAAAAAAATACTATCAAATTTGTATATATAAAATTATTAAGTTGATAGAATATATGTATATATAATTATAAATAGTTTTGAAGACAAAAAAATTGTTCAATTATATTAGAAATATAATTTGTGTACATCTTGCATACCATATTTAGGATCTGTATATAGTACATTGTATATTTAGGATCTGTATATAGTACATTGTGATATAGTTCCAAAAAAATACTAAGACTAAACTTTCTCATAACACACTGGTCGTTTTACAAAAAGTCAAAAAGACTACAGGATAAAAAAATTGTTAATTTGTGTAACAATTTCACTAGTTAATTTTGATTTTTTTTAATTAATTTATATTTAAAGTTTTATATTAAATAATGTAATTTCAAAATGAAAATTTTAAAAATTAAAAGTCAAAATGTTTATAAAAAGTATGGTATTTTAATATAAAATTTAATAAATTTAATATTGGGTAAAAAATTATTTTAAATATTTAATTAAAAAACAAAATTTTTAACTTATTTATATATTAATTTTTTATTTATTTTTATCAAATTTGTATATATAAAATTATTAAGTTAATAGAATATGTGTATATATAATTATAAATAGTTTTGAAGACTTTTCCAATAAAAAATTCGCTCAATTATATTAGAAATATAATGTGTGTACATTTTGCATACCATATTTAGGATCTGTATATAGTTCCAAAAAAATACTAAGACTAAACTTTCTCATAACACAGTGGTCTTTTTACAAAAAGTCAAAAAGACTATATCATAAAAAATAGACTAGCAAAAGCTGGCAAAAAGTCAAAAAGACCATATCAGAAAAAATAGACTAGCAAAAGCTGGCACAAAGATACAAAGAAAAAGCCTCGTTATCTGTAAATCTAGTGAATTCTAAGATGTCTCCTGGGTCCTTCAGTGCCATTAGACCAGAGATGATAAGAAATTCTACATTCTGGTTCACCTAGTCCCTGTTTTGATAGAAGATTTGCTTCCATATTGCAATTTCTGTAAATATGTTCAAAGCTGACAGACTAAAACAATTTGATTAATTCCTTAATTCTAGATTTCCATCCCTTGATTGCACATACCTGGAGTGTTTCTCTATTTGACAGCCAATCAATTACAACTCTGGAATCACCCATGACCTGAAGACAACGTAGAGACAAACGATCTGCCAACATGAAAGTGGCCCAAGCACCCATAAGCTCCGCTCTTGTGTTTGTGCCTCTGCCACAGTTATAAATCCATCTTATGACTGTTAAATCTAGTGTTTTTATTACTCCTCCAGCTCCGCACGAAATGACATCAAGCTATGCCGCCCCATCGAACCATGCTAATGTTGTATTACTTAGCTGTGGGATTCAAATATCTCTCGGGGGTCTATCCTTCAGAGGAGCTAAGACTCTATTTTGATGAGCTGAAGTCATATAAATCACTGCCTGGAGAGATGGTGTGGTTTCCTCAAAAATAGCTTTGTTCCGCTCTAACCATATAAACCAACAGATATGAGCAACTATCGGGGTAGGAACTGTCTTATCTTTGAACCAATTCTTAAGCAATTAGACAAAGTGTTACCTTTCCAACTATTTTTTAAGTCCCGTTCAATGATCACTTTCTCCCAAACCAATTTGGTAAAGGGACATTGCAGAAAAAAGATGATCTATATTTTTAGAATCTTGTTTACAAAGGTAGCAAGGACCCGAACCTTCCCAACCTCTTGTTTGAAGAGTATCCCAAGTGAGGATTTTTCCTTCCGCTACCAGCCAAATAAACAATTTGATTTTTAGTTGAATGTTCCATTTCCATGTAGACTGTCTCCATCCCCCCATTTTCCTCAGGTTCTCGGTTGATATTATGGCCCAATAGATGTTTTTTACTGTAGGAAATCCGGAGTTATCACCACCTATCCACATCAAATCATCTTCTATATCCTGTAAGAATGCTTCAGAGTCAATAAGAGCTCGTCTAGATTGGTCCCATTATGTGGTAATGTCTCCAGAAAAATCCAATTCACTGCTGCAAAGCCAATAAGAGGATAAGTGTTCACTGTTGTAATGCCTCATGGCCTGTGCAAGTGTAAAAATATTCCAATGATTAAGTGCCGACATAAGATTAATTGAGAGAAAGGATTTTTCTCCCATCCCTAGAATCCTATCTTTCCCAAGAGTGATGAGCTGGCCCGATCCTAGATTCCAACTTACCCAGTGGGTGATTAAATGAACAGATTTTAATAAACCACTCCAGATTCTTGACGATGCCTTCTGATGGAACGTTTTGGATCTGAACCAATTTTTAACTGTTGTGTGAGGGATATACTTATCCATTATTACTCTATGCCAAATACCATCACTCGTTAAAACTCTCCAGAGTGAGTTCGTGACCAGTGCTTTATTAAAGTCAAATATATTGCGTATACCCCAACCACCAAATTTCTTTGGTATAGTAATTTGTTCCCATTTGCATAGATGAAAGTGATTTGATTCACTGTTTCCTCTCCAAAGAAAATTAAACATCATTTTTCTCAGAGTATTTAAGATAGAGCAAGGAATAACCGTCAGTGACATCCAATAGACGAGATGGCTTTCTAACACTGACTTTATTAAGGTGAAACGTCCTCCCAAAGACAACCATCTATAACACCAATTGTCGATCTTTTTTTCCATTTTTTTTAACAACCAGCCCCAATCTTCAACTCGTTGTAGCCCAGTCTTGAGAAAATAACCAAGATATTTGAAACCCAATGCTAGATCAGAGAAGATACAAGGAAACATGGATTTGAATGGCATTAGTTCCTGCTCCGACAAGCCTTCTTGTAGAATAGTGGTCTTTTGTTCCATTTACCTGTAATCCTGATGCCAAGCAGAAGGATTTTATAACCTTATCAATCTCCCACCATCCCTGCACAGTTGCATTTGTCATAATAATTACATCATCAACAACTAAAATGTGGAGAATATTTATGGTTCTAGAAACTTTGATACCAGTTAGCTTCCCTTCCCTTTGGCTTTCCTTTAATAACAAACTTAATCCTTCCATAACCAAAATAAAAAGTAGGGGGGATAATGGGCACCCTTGCCTTAATCCTCTTCCACTTTTAAAGAAATCCGTAGCCTCTCCGTTTATCAAAACTGCGAAGGATGTGGAAACCACACAACTCATAATCCAATTAGCCACCTTGAAGACCATACCGATTTGAAGAAGAATCATCCTCAACAGATCCCGATTTATGCAGTCATAGGCCTTCTGTAAGTCCAGTTTTAAGACTAAAAATTTTGATTTCCTTTTCTTAATGTCGTGGAGACACTCATGAACTGTGCCAATGGCATCTTGAATCTGTCTGCCTTGCAGAAATCCCAACTACTCCTCCGATAGTGATCTTGATAGTATCGACTTGATTTGATTTGCTATAATCTTTGAAATAATTTTGTAGCAGAGGTTACAAAACGAGATGGGTTTGTAATCTCCAAAGGTAAGGGGCTTGTTTACTTTGGGGATTAAGGAAATAAAAGTTGAGTTTAAGCCTCCCGAAACATTTCCTTTTAATCTTTATTCTTCTACCATATCTAGAAGATCCCCCCTAACTAGATCCAAGAAATGGATAAAAAACTCGACAGTCCAACCATCAGGCCCTAGACTCTTATCAACTTTGAATTTGGCTAAAACTTCTCTTAACTCCCCCAATTTTATCGGAGTAAACAAGGCATCAACTTCGGCTTCTGTAACCAGTCTAGAGAACATAGCTGCCACTCTGACTTGATCGCTTGTAGAAGGAGCTACTTGCTCTTTGAATTTTTTTTTGAAATGTTTTACAACCTCTTCTTTTATGTTTTCCTGACCATTATGGATATGCCCCGCTTCATCCATTATATCCCAGACAAACTTGCAATTCTTTCTGAAATTCGCAAAATTATGGAAAAATTTTATGTTTTGGTCACCATTGTGAATCCAGATTGCGCAGCTGTGCTGACGCCAAATTTCTTTTCTTTCATTGAGTAACCTGTTCCTTTCTCGCTCCAGATTTTGTAATAAAGATTCTTCATCTGGTATACATGTTCCATCCATATAGTTTTGTAACAGGGAATTTATCTCATTCTCCAGATTTATGAGATGAGAGTTTGCCTTGAGATTACAGACCTTTTGCCACTGTTTCATGCTAGCCTTTAGATCTTTAAGTTTCCAAACTAATCTTTTCTGTTTACCATCTTCACCAAGATATTTTCAATCATTCCAAAGATTTTGAACCATCTCTATGAAGCCCTGATCTAAAATCCATTGAGGATTTAGTTTGAAAGGATAGCCCTTAAAAAGGGGTGGCAATTCTAGCTGGAGAAGGACCGGAGCGTGGTCTGAAATGAATGGATATTCCACCCAAGACCTGTAGATGCCAACTAATGCGAGAAATTCTTTAGAGATGAAAAATATGTTCAGTCTTTTTGTGATCAAATCTGCTCCAGAACAACCGTTTCGCCAAGTGGGAACAACCTTCCCTGGAACAATGTCAATGAGATTATTATTTTGAAAGAAAGCGTTGAAGTATCCGGTCAAAGACCCCAATGAAGTAGAGCCTCCCCAAATCTTGCCTAAGGATAGGTTCAAGTTGAGATCCCCCATGATAATTAAATTTTTTAGAGCAAGCAAACCAGACTCTGCCACCAGGTCCCAAAAATTTTTCTGCTCCACACAAGGATCGTAAATGTTTAGAAGTGAAATCTCCATTTTGCTAGCTAAACAGATCTCTATCAATAAAATCCCACCACAGGTAAGAAACATAACTAGATAAAAAATGTTTGGGTCCCAAGAAACCAACAATCCACAAGAAGTTCCAACTGAATTGACTACACAACTTAACCAAGTCGATCATAATGTGTGTAAGAAATTTCTAGCTTTTTCAGAATGGACCAATGTTTCCTGAAAGAAAACAATGCCAGGGTGTGTTTTATCAAGAACACACCGAACAAAGGCCAATTTTACGGTGCCTCCAGTCCCTCTTAGGTTGAGAGAAAGCAAGATCATTATTTTGCCTGCACCAGGGCCTTCAATGCTCTAAGTGCCCCACCATCAGTGGTTGTGCGAGTGTTTGATTCTAATGAAGACAAAATTGTGGACTTTTTCTGGGCGCTCCTAGTTTTAACCGACGAGTGTTCTATGCCCAGGCCCCTAGACCAGGTGAATTCCTTCCCAACCCCTTCAACAAAAGAGCGCGAACATCTAGCCTCCCCATCACTAGTAGTAGGGTTTATGACAGATTTACCAAGATAAACGAACCGCTGAATAGTGGAATCTTGATCACGGTTAAAAGCTAACAAAGAGTCAAGGACTGTAGTGAGAGAGGTTTCCTCATCGCTCGGTTCCCGATAGCCAGGTGGAGAAGAGGATATTCCAACCTGTGGACATAGGGACCCATGAAAGTGGTTCGACAAAGAAGGTTCAATAGTTACCAAGGAATGAACCTGCTGAGTAAGCTTAACACTAGACTCATCCTGACTATCAGGATCAGTAAGAGGATCAACCCTCGGAGGATCAATTGATAAAGTAGTATTAAACGCCCGACACTCAGTGCTCAAACCAGTGGGACAAGAACCCCCCCTGTTGTCTATATGTGACAACTCAACTTTTGAAGTAACAAGCTTTAACCAATCATAAGAATTTAGAGCGTCATGTTCCCATAATGATAGAGAAGAAAAGAGAGCCGAACAACGAGATTTTAACTTACCCGTGAACGAACCCAGCTCTGAATGACTGGGGTCATCCTATGCCAGGTGTATGGGACCTTTTCCGTAGAAACTAGTTTCTGGGGTGAAATTAGGAGAGCCAATCAAATGATCAGAGCCTTCAGGTTCATCAACACCAACACCAAAACCTTTGCAATCCCGCCTCAAGTGACTTGTGCTACGACAAATGCTACACCTAAAAGGAATGCCTAAGTAGTCCAGGCGCTAAAGAATGCGTCGAACCCTCCACTCAACCTCGATGGATTCCGAAAGCCCGAGATGGATATCCAAATCAACTAGGATTCTGCCAACTTTCCTAGCAGCTGCGGAGAGTGAATCTTTATCTAACATAATAAACTTGCCGAGTGAGTTTCCAATGGCTTGAAATGCCCCTTCGTTCCGAAGGTGTAAAGGTAACCCAGGTAAAAGTACCCAGAAATGTCTTAAGGAGAAATACTCAGTTACCGGATCAAAGGCCACCTACCATCTCTTTAACATGAGGCTACTACCTCCATTAACCCACATGTTCTCCAGTAGTAGCAAGACGTCTTCAGGCGATTTACATAAGAAACTGAACCAACCTTTTGAAAGGTAAAGTGCTTCTTGGGTGTATCCTAATAACAACGACCAAACCTGTTCCACCCAGACATGAAGTGATTCCTTGCACAGGTTCCTGTAGGAAAATCTCCCAACCAAGCCGCATAAAGCCATTTTGCACGTTTCCTCCAGACCAATGTCTGAACCTAAAACCATCCGTTTAACCACCGTATTGGATTTCCACTGTCTACGACACTTCTGTGGTGATAGTGCAGTGTTATAAACCTTTCTGCGAGCACCAGAAATACCACCACCTCTGTCTTCAGCCCGCGGACTGCTCCCAGAGCAAAGCTTTTGCGCCTCCAGGAAGGAATCTGACAAACCAGGTAGATAAACTGAGAACGAGGGCATAACACTAGAAACTCCACTAAGGGGACGAGCAAGAGTAGCAGATGGCCAAGAGATAGAAGGAGTATCGAGTGAATGCACCCCCAAGGTATCAATATTTTTGAAAAGACCTACCTCCTGCCATAGTCCTTCGTCTGCCTCGCCCATTAACTCATCTCGTGCCATAGTCCTTCGTCTGCCTCGCCCATTAACTCACCTCCTGCCATAGTCCTTTGTCTGCCTCGCCCATTAACTCACTAACGTTAGCATTACAGTAGCCAGCCGAGTAAGGGCCATTTTGGAGCCACCTGGGATCCACTAGTAACTGCGCTCAAAAACCAAGAGTTCCAATCTTCCCAAAGACCAAGATAAATATAGGATAGTAAATGTGGATCAATGTAATGTAAGGTTAAATGAAACAAGTCCTCCTGTATTCCACCTTAAAGTTCCAAAAGTGGCATTAATGTAAACTCTTAGTTCCGGGAAGAGCAATAGAGAAAGGTAATAAGTGGATAATAAAAGAACTAGGCTGATTAATAAAGAAACCACCCACCCATCTCCCTACTAAACAAGACGTCTCTACTTGCCGTGTACTCAGCTAAAAAAGGGAGAAGAACGACAAATACAAGAAAAAACCAATAGCAGAGTAAAAACTATACCAGGAAGCCTAACAATGGAGAGAAGCTAAAATAGCTAAAGAAATACTTCCCGCAAACTCTGCCTCCATTGCTAGAGATCTCAAGTTACAGGAGGTTGGCCCTAGTGCTAAACAGTAAATCCCGCCAAAATCGAGTTAAAAAATCGCTCTCTGGTTCGTCGTCGTCGTCCCCCATTTCGTTTTTCCCAGACTTGGAACTCCGAATCAAGCAGCAAAATTATTCATCAATTTTTTTTTTATTTTTTTTTTAAGACTTTGTAGTAGCAGGAAAATTAAAAGCGAATATAAATGTTTTGTATTTAGTTGTATATCTATTAAGATAACTATAAATGGTTTTGAAGACTTTGTAGCGAGGAAACTAAAAATGAACATAAATGTTTTTGAAGACTTTGTAGCAGCAGGGGAAATTAAAAGCGAACATAAATGTTTTGTATTTAGTTGTAAGGTTGTTCAGTACACGTTGCCAGACTTTTTGAAGTTCAAAGTTACATGGGAATATTGAAGCTACCAAGTAGTTGAAATGTTGTAAATGAAAAAAAGAAAGTTCTAGTTTTAATTACATTAAATTTAATATAAATATTTCACTTTTATAAAAAGAAATATTTAAATGTGGAATATTTAAATGTGAAAAATAGTTATAGATATTAATTTAGTTACAATATAGATGTGATTCATAACCAATTCAATTATACCAAATTTTCAACCAATTCAATTATATCACATTTATACCAAATTTTCAACCAATTCAATTATACCAAATTTACATTAGATGTGTTAAACACATCTAGTTAGATGAAGGGTGTCCTGAAAAATTGCCAAATGTGTGACCAATAACTAATTCAGTTACATGAAATTTAGCTTAAATACTTGACTTATATGTGGCTAATAATTAATTCAGTTACATGAAATTTAGGTCAAATCGTTGACTTACGTGTGAGAAATAACTAATTCAGTGACATCAAATATAGTACAAACACTTGATTTCTATATTGAGAGTGTTCTTAAACATGGTTCAAGAGTTGGTCCCATCACAGATTGAAAATACATAAAGTGAAGTTTAGAGGAGAGGACCATACTTAATTTACTAACATCATCTATAATAACTATAAGTAAATTTAATTGGTTGAGAGTTGGAACCAAAATTTAAGGTTGAGAGGAACCAAAATTTGATTCAGACATATGAGATAAAGTTAACCATGTAAGCCAAACTACATGAATTATATTTGTTTGGAACCATAAGTAAATTTAATTTGTTGAGAGTTGGAACCAAAATTTGATTCTGACATATGAGATAAAGTTCACCATGTAAGCCAAACTACATGAATTACATTTGTTTGGAAATCACTTTTTAGAGAACAATTTGTTGTTCAAGTACAAAGGTGACGTGTACACTTGAGACTTTCAACATAGGTAATATTGGATTTGCAAATTTGTCAAATAAAAACTGTAATTTGTAGTTTGAAAAGAGTCATTATTAAAATAAGTTTTTATAAGAATTAGTTGTTTATAAAATTTAAGAATATATATATATATATATAATTTTAAAATTTTTAATATTTAATATTCAAGAGAATTCCAATCAAGAATTCAAATGAATTTTTTAAAATATGTACAAAGATATTAAATTTTTATCAATATTGTATATAAATGTATTATTATTTTAAAATTTAATATTTAATTTTGTTGAGCAACACAATCATACAACAATAATTAATATTATGAAGAAAATCATATAAGAGTAATATAGTCATGTAACAATATGACAAAGGAAATCATATAAGAAAGAGCATCGTATAGACATTCAGTGTAAGCGATTCTAAAAATTGGTATTTAATTTGTTTGGGCAATACAATTATGTAGCAACAATATTAACATTTTCAAGAAAATCCATAAAATTCATTGAAACCTTAAAATGTAGTTACATACTAGACAAAATTCTCTAAAATTCTCTTTTGCTAGAGGTTGCATTCAGTGGTTGTTTTAACTCTTGTTGCGAAAAATGGTGCTAGCAATAACACCTTTTTATTTTTTGGGTTTAAATTTACCGCCTTTTGTAACCATGGCTTTAACAACTTCATAATGTTGCTAACAAAAACCTTAAATCAACCTCCAAATCGAAAAATGGTGCTAATAGCAATACACTTTTGGGGGTTTAAATTATGACTTCTTGTAAATTGAAGATAGAGTCATCATTAGAAGAAGTCGTCATGAGAATTATCTACAAATAAAACTTTTTTTTAAACCAAAACATAAATTTGTATTCATTCAAAAGATGGCTACATTGAAGCTACCATTGATTACATTCAATAGAGTTCAAAGATTGTACCCGTTATCCCCATTTTGTGGGATAACCAAGGAGATGATGTCTCAATGCCCTCAAGTTGCAGATATGGAGTGCCGAGATATCACATGACTAACAATGTCCACTTCCACATATGGAAGCCCGCTCTATCACCACAGTTTGGATCCATTGTTAGCGCATCCACCACACCAACTAACTTCTGGACGATACATGGGTCTTGCTCCATGCGGTGCAAGTCAGGTATTGTGGCAGGTAATCACCCTAATATTTGAGGCATTTAAACATGTTGTATTTGAGCTGCTTTTGATTATAGAACACCTACTTGGACATTATGCTTTTGACCCCGTTTCACCTTGGTGAGTGTCATAGATTTCCTAGTAAGTGGCAAAATTTTGGGGAAAGACTTGCAACTGGGGTCCTTTGAAAGGTTATCATACCGTTCCCAACCATACTTACCACTTTCCGCTCATTTCTTTCCCATCATAGTGCCCTCTTCTAGGCCCTTTGACTCTAGTGACCAAAGAAGGGCATGTACCTCATTTCATGGGAAGAAGGGGCTGAAGGCTTAGGGGGATAATTGTTCGCAAAAGATAAGAGCATGAAATACAAGCCTTCTAGATGCTCGCCCAAATAGGCCTTGAGAACGATGAACTACTTCTCTAAAAAAATTGAAGACTTACACAATATCAAACACAAAATAAATATCCTGCTTGAATGTAAGACTAACACAAGTGCATTACAACACTTTACATGGTTACCTCTATGTCACTTTGTGGACCTCTTCTTTCAAGCGACACCGTGTTACTGCCCCCCAAGCTAATCGATTCACTATTGGGAGTGCACATGTTTTCAGATCATTAATGAATTAACAAATGACAATAAATGGGCTTGGAAAAAGGTTTCATTGAGGAAGAAGGTGCAACACACCCCCTACAAAGGAACCCATAAAAGAGATAATACATGCCTTTGCATGTAATGAAACTTATTGACCTATGAAGTCTAAACCCCTATCCACCTCATCATCCACTACATGACCTTGAAGGGGCATCCTTGGGAGCATCCCCTACTTGAGGGTTTTAGTCTACCCAATAGGACTTTTATGATATCTGTTGGTTACTACTCTCTCTTCCTACTCTTGGGTTGACCCAGGTTTAGATCTGAACACGTTTCCAACAAAACCCCCTAAAACTATCGGCCCTCCTAGTAGACCAAAATGAAACACAATACATAGAATGTACTATGCAGTCTCACCCGAGATAGTCCTATAGGTGACTGCAATGCTCAGATGCTTGCAGTCTTGGAAAGAGTGGGGATCTGGGATTGAAATTAATCTAGTTAGGCCTTGTCCTGGTTATTATTTCTATTATTCTTAATATTCTTTTATCTGTTAAATCTATGCATGCATTCTAACAGATCTAACCTATAACAGATCTCACAGATTTATCCATTCATCCATTCATAGTCTAACTACTTACAGAAAGTAACATGCAATCAATCACAACACATAACACAGGTGTTAGAGGGGTTCACCCCCTCCTAGGCTACGTCCACAAAGATCTGGCTTCTTATGCTCTTTTATTTAGAATTCTGTAATAGATGGAACCGTGCACACTACAATTCCGATCATACAATCTCAAAACAGGTTCCACAATTCTCTATGAGGCTGACTAGATCGTACGAGTCTCCTCAGCCCGCGATCTAACCCTCAATATCTAGCTACTTGACTCTCCTACAACTCAACAACTTACAAAAATGGTATCAGGTCTTACAATAGTTTCCTTAACCGAAAAGAACAAAAACTTAGGAACCCCGACTTAGACCTCCTAGGTTCTTATTTATAATAATTTTCAGCTTATCAACCATTACAATCTCTTACAAAAACCCTAACCCTAATGTGGTTAGGTTTTCTTGCATGCACGCCTTGCATGCTTTCCTCCTTTGCATGTGGCTTTCCCTCGCACATGCTACTTTTCTTGCCAACTTTCCCTCTCCAAAATTGTCCTTATCTCCCAAAAATATGCCTTTTCTCTATGTTAGGTTTGCGCCCAACAGTCCCCCAACACCGACATGTGGCTTGTCCCGAGCCACTTATCTAGTGCACATGCCTTCTACGACTGTTTCCAGGGGTGACACATGTCCTCATTAGGGGGTGACTAATGTCATTCTCTAATAGGAATAAGGGGTATGTGAATCGACCATATCTAGGTGACACATGGAACCTTAGTTGCGGGTCCACGTCACCCTAGATGACGTCAGTGAGCCACATCAGCCCTCGACATACAGTGTTCCCACTTATTTCAAATCTCATGGTTGAGATCTATCCATGTAAATCCATAGATCTACGACTCCCGTTACTTTGCGGCTCAAAGCTTCAGAGATTACCAACTCCTCACATTGCAAATCCCTTGAAGAGCCAAGTTTTTGTACTCTCGGATCTAGTGCCATGTGTCCTCTACCTATCAACGGTTGAGATTCACTTTTCCGTTTGCGACTTCGGGAGTTTTCACACCTTGAAAACTCTTGGCCAAGTTCCTCTGTAGTACCAAGTCTCTGGACTATAGGATCTCTTGCCACATAGCCTCTCATCCAACGACTCTCGTTCAACAGACAACATTTGACAGGGGACAAGAGGGGGCCATGTGTTGCTCCACAACGCATTCTCAGTTGGTTGGGAAATTAGGAGGGGTTCTCAACAAAGTTCTTAGATCGACGGTTGAGAGGGATCCCGAAGGATCCAAAGATTGACGGTCCACGTTACTTCAGAAGTTCTTCATTCGATAGTTCGATGTGTATCTTCTAGCTTCCTCTCCAGACCATGCCCGATCTATCGCCACGTGTACCTATCATTCACAACCAAGATTTACTCTAGCTTGTAGAGCTCCGGGAAAACTCGTGCGTCCTTATATTGCCGAATACTCAAACTTCTAGATAGTTGTTGATTCGTGGACACACGTCCCTCTATTATCAACAGTCTATATTAACTTCACGACTCCGAAATTCGAGAGTTTCGATGCTAGACCACTCCTATTCTCTTGAAGTGGAACTTCGCTGAAGTACTTAACACTACCCTTCCTAAGTCCGATCTAATGACTGAGAGAGGTCTTCATTGGATCCCCAGATCTACGACCCTCATCAATTCACAACTTCGACTTTTGGCTGTTTTTTAGGGTTGTGGAGTCATAAGTCCCAAAGTCCTAAAGCCAAATTAGCTTCGCTCCTCTCGTTCTTAGCGAGGGGTTCCCAACCCTGGGTCACATGGAATAATATTTTTGATTCCGGGCTACACTCAGCTCTTAGTCGAGATTTTATTAAGGCCATGGATATGAGCCCTTGGTCACATGGGTGGATAGTATGAAGGAAACACCCTTTTTTCCCATAGAGTTGAACTTGACATTCCTGCTAAGGTAAACTCAAAAGATCAGTAGGAATTAGATGTTTTAGTTAATCCTACCTCGACTCTCCTACATATTCACATCCCATAACTCTCTAGCAGCTAAACTAAGGTAAATCGAAGAACAAGTAAATATAGCATTTTACAGAAGCAAAAGAGATTTTCTAATAACTGTTCAAATGCTGCAAGACTTAACCATAAACACAAAAATTCAATCATCGCATCCAATGTATTACATAGAGTATGAAAATATTTATCAGAACTGGAAAATGTGAAGCGACTACTGAAAGGGGTGCATGTTTCCTCCCAACCATAGGCACTACCACTCTTCATGGATTTATCTCTGGCCACCCCCGAGCTAGACCATGATGCTTTGAGAGAGATTCTTTCTCCTTTCTCCATGACAGTCAGGGACGGAGGTTACTCTCCTCCTCCCACAAGATCTTGGCAACCAGTTTCCTCTACTCCAAGAAAGGAGGTCTACGCGAGAACTCCCTCAGTCACTCATCAACCTCATTTATCAGCTTGTAGAGAGACCCTGCCCAAGGCTTCTTACAACCAAAACAAGCTTGATTCTCAAATTTTATCTCAACTCTAGAGTCGAAGCATGCTCACTTCTCTTTTTTGGAGTTTGTTTTCTCTACTCCGCTTCCTTGCAGATCTATCTTTGTCCCCTGAATTACCTCCTTTCTTTCCTTCCTCAACAAGGTTGCAAGGGTCCAAATCCCAATTCATGGTCAGGCCTGGAAAACTTACATATGGGTACCCTGCCCCATCTCCTCATTAACTCTTGAGGATGGCCTTCCAACTACCACCCTGATTGGTAATTCATTTATGGGTCAGAGGACTGTTGAGAAATTACACCCAGTAGGTACTGGTCATGTGAGATTTATCTCAACCATTCTTGGTTTCCCCTCACCATCTCTCTCATAGAATCCATGGTCTATCTTGGAAAAATCCCCCCTTTCAGCAATTGTGTAACACATATCCAATTTCTATTAATAATAGAAAATTCATACATTGACCCTTTTATACAAAGGTTCATCAAATAAAACTTTCACACATATTTAGTCCACTGTAGTCTCTTGGCCAGTTATATTTACAAACTGGGGGAAACAAGGGTATTACAAATCGGTCGCTTGGGTGGCCCTGTTTCCTGTGGGGTGGCTGCCAAGGGATTTTCTTGCATTGTAGTGTCCCCCACCCCTTGTTCCTTTTGTCTTGGGGCAGTGTCATTTTTCGCTACCTACGCATCTCTCTTCGATGCACTCCCCTTCTTCTGTTGCACCAACTTCTAGCTGGGTTTCCCCAACTTTGTTGGTTTTTTGGGTGCAACTGTGTCACCTGCAGGTGTCTTGGTTGGCCTTGCATCTACCTCCATACCTTTAGGAACCTCTTGAGTCAGGACTAGAATCCTCCAATCGTCATGCCAATCCCTCATGGCCATTTCTACGTCCTCTTCTGTGATGCAATATCTTAACTGTAGCCACTCCTTCCCCGGATCCCTACGTGCTTGGATCCACATATTATGCTTTGTTGCTTTGAATTTGGACATCTCCCTGTATTGTGCGACCACTTCTAGAGTGATTCTCCAACTATTTGCAATGCTCTCTTGTATTTCGCTGAAGTACCATGCAAAGGTACCTGTGTTGCCACTTCTATGCTTGGGGTCTGAAGTGCTCCCCAATGATGTGTACTGTGCTGCACGACAACGACCTATCCACTCACAAAAATGAGAGTATGGGGGCTCCCTCCACCCGATCAATGCGATCAAAAGGAGTAACCACGAATAATGGAACTTTGTTCCCAAGTCCTGTGTGTCTTTACAGTCCTCAAGGAGCATGTTAAATAAATACGAGGCCCAACTGAGCATAGTGCCATTGGCGCACTGTGCTGCAGCTGCGACGACCCCGATAAGGACTTCCTCCTTGCGACATTTTATGAGCATCTTACAGGCCATGAGTTTGGTGGAAAATCTTGTTGCTGCATCATTGATCCTCTTGATTATGATCCCGCGTGAGCCCCTCTCTGTGCCATAAGTTTTCGTCATCTCCTCAACCAGGGATTTCTCCTTTGTTTTATCATCAAGGTACTGCGTGGGACTCTTGCCCATAGATGACAGACCTGTGATGAATGAAATTAGTTCCACGTCTATTGAGACAAGATCCTCCAACCATAGGAATCCTCCATGGAGCACCGCCATCAACTGCTTGGTGCAGATTTTTACCTCTTTCCCCCTGCCAAAATGGGGAATTTCAAGCAAGTTCAGAATGGATGTGTTGGCCAGGATGTTTGCCCATGGTTTTGGTTGTATAATTGGGTCACCAAAGGGGCATGTGACTATACTGTCGAGGTATACCTGCTACAAAAACTATGGGAATTTAAAAGCATCGACCACGTCGTGGTCTGAATACCATAGTATTTCCATGTATCCTAGAATGGAAGGTGTGGCCTGCACCCCCTCATAAATGAATGATAGGACTATTTCTATGTTAGGATGTTTGTGCGGTGACTGTGCCATGGGATGTTTTCCCTTTCTTCTTGGCGACTCACTTGAGGTCCCAACCTCCATTTGTCTCTCTTTGACGGTAGAGTTTGGCTGGCTGGTAATGTATTCCACCAGAACTGCCTATTGCTACAAAGACCTTGCGCTAGGTGGTGGTCTCGGCGTGACAGCCTAGGTTTTCACTGTGGTGGCCCCATTTACTTTGTGGGCTCCTTCGGCCCTTGCAGGTCTCTATAGGTTTCCTGCGTCTTTGGCCTATCAGCCCTACACACTACCCTGTGGGTCGATATCCATGACAACTTTCACTAGAGGTTGGAATTATTCCTCCACAAGTGTGGGGCTTGCTAGTTCTATGTGTGGTGAGGGATTTTTGTTGACATCAACGAATTCCCCCCTTTGTGCGATTTCTGGCTCAGCCTTGCCAGTTTCGTAAGGTTCCCTAACATTGCTTCAGGTTTTTCTGGCTGTTTGTCTTGGCACCCCAATATTTGGACGTTCCATCGTGGGCACTGGTGCTTTCACCGGATGGTTGTCGATTGGTTCGCACTGTGCACTCATCAAGTTAGCTCTACTCTGTGTGCTCTTCTAATGCTGCAAGTTTTCAAATTCACAATAAGTTGTAAATTGCTCGCGTTTCTACTTTATATAGCGCATGACATAAATACTGTGAAGCTTCTCGGAGAAGCTTCCCTAGCTATGATTATTGCAATGAGTACAATTCGTTTAATTTCATAAATTTCGCTAGTTGGCGCCTTTTCGTGGTAACCGTCATTTTTCTCTTTTCTGGACCATTGGTACCTTTTCCGTGGCACTAGAATTTTTGAGTGCATCACGTATCTTTGCTGTAACTTTTCATTAGTGTGCAATGTGTCGCCCATATGCTACACATGAACATTTTTCTTTTCGTTGTGATGAGTCCACTTCTGCAACACGTTGTATTTCCCAATATTTTTATATTTTCTGTCTTTTCTACTTTTCTATTTCTTTTTCCTTCTTTTTCTCCCTTTTCTCCTTTTTCTCTCTTAACTTCTACTATAGTACACTATGTACATGTTTTCTTATTGCGCTGTAACTTTTAAGTGTTAGGAGGTCGACTGTCCCTGTACAGTTTCAGTTGACTCCCATTGATCAGTCCTTTTAGTTTTGCACCTTCCAAGTATTTTAACTGTACATATCCCTCATCTGTGACAATCTGCACTTCATATGGCCCCAACCAATGCATTTTGAATTTACCAGGATGTTGAAAATATTTGCTGTCATAGAGCAAGACTAGGTCTCCCTCCTTGAAACTCTTCCTCTTGATATGTTTGTCATGCCAAGATTTGTCTCTTTATTTCTTTACTTCTTGATGAAATTCTACCATAATCCTATCCTCTTCCATCTCCATTAGTTGATTGAGCCTTTCCTTTACTGCGCCTCTTTCTGTCATGTTGGTGATTGCTGCTACATGCAGGTTGGGTACCATAAATTCTAACAATGTTACTGCTTCCTTCCCATACACCAATATGAATGGAGTATGTCCTGTCATCTTCTTACATGTAGTCCTGTATGCCCATAGTACTGATGGTATCTTCAAATCCCAATCATCCCTGTTGACATTGCAAATCTTTGTCAGAGAATTCTCCAAGATCTTATTGAAGGATTCTACTGTTCCATTTTCTTGAGGATGGTATGGTATACTCTTTTTATGATAGAATTCAAACTCCTCAGTCATAGCCTTGATAGTGCTGTTGATAAAGTGAGTACCTTGGTCACTCATAAAAATCCTTGGACAACCAAATCTAGTGATCACTTGCTCAAACAAGAAGTGTGTTGTTGTCTCTGCGCTTCAATATTTTACTGGTGCTTCTTCTTCCCACGTTGTTAAGTATTCTGTTGCAATAATGATATATCTTGCTCCTGACCTTCTTGCTAGTGGATTAATTGGTCCCACAAAGTCTATTTCCCATTTTTCAAATACCTGCAAAGCTACTTGTGGTCTTAGGGGCATCTCATCCCTTCTATTAGGTTTACCAACCCTCTAAAAAAAATCACATCTCTAGCAATATTCCTTAGCATCTCTGTGAATTTTTGGCCACCATAGTCCTACACGCAATACCTTCTACATGGTAGATTTTCCTTCATAATGTCCTCTAGTTATTCCCTCACGAGCTTCTGCCAAAATCCCAGGCCTCTCATGTTCTAGTACACATGTTTTCAAAATACTATATGTGCCCTTTTATATAAGTGTCCTGCAATTAGTTGATAGTATGCAGCTTTTAATACCATATTTTTCTTCTGTGCAATGTTAAACTCTTGTGGCACAATCCCTGTACTCAAGTATTCAATAATATCAACAAATTATTCATCAACTATTTGGACTGAAAATAACTACACATCAGGGAAGTTGTCTTCCAAATTGGTAGGTTTTTCTCCATCCGTTACCCTTGACAGGTGACCAGGTCCCGCATTCAACTTCCCTAGTTTGACTATCACCTCAAAATCAAATTCTTGAAATAACAGTAGCCATCTACAGATCCTCCCCCCCAACACTGGCTTGTTGATTGGGTATTTGAGGGATGAATGATCTATGAACATCTTAAAGTGTTTTCCCAGTAGGTAATGTCTGAACTTCTGAAGTGCATAGACCATAGTTAGGCCTTCTCTTTCTTTAGTATTGTAGTTCTGCTATGATTCTGACATTTTTCTACTTGCAAATGATATAGGATGGTCCAAATCCCCTGCTTTTGGCTACGTCAGAATTGCTTCAAGTGCTATAGTTGATGTATCTACATGCACATGAAAAGTATTTTCCCAATATGGGAATACTAGAATAGGTTCTATGACCATATTTTCTTTTAGGGTGTTCAAACCTTGCCGATAGTCCTCATTCAACTAAAATTTAGTATCTTTCTTTGGCAATTTCTCCATTGGCACAATGATCTGCGCATACACTTTTATAAATTTTCTATAGTAGCCTGTATGTCCCAATGTTGCTCTCAACTGGCGCACTGATTTTGGTGGTGGTAAATTGACAATAACTACAATCTTGGAAAGATCTACTATCAAGCCTTATTTGCACACTATATGGCCCAATAATATTCCAAAAGGTGTCCCAAAGATGCATTTCTTGATATTCAATGATATTTGACACTACCTGCATCTTTCCAACATTAGCCTTAATACTTCTACAAGATCTTTTAATAGACTATATACAGTCCAATCATCCAAATACACTTCTATAAATTGATGTATTATCTCCTTAAAATCAGCTATTACCACCCTTGAAAATATGGCTGGTGCATTCTTCAACCCAAAAGGCATGACTGTGTACTGGTAGGATCCCCATTTTTTGGAAAAAGTGGTATTGTACCTGTCTTCTGGGGCTATCTTGATCTGGCAGAAACCTAAGAATCCATCTGTAAAGGAATATGCTTCATGGCCTCCCACATTCTCTAGGACTTCATCTGTAAAAGGTGTAGGGAAAGGGTCATGCAGAAAAGCATAATTCAGTTTCCTCAGACCTGCATAAATCCTTATCCCCCATTGTTTCTTCTCTTGAACTACCATGTGGCTTGTCCATTCATATTCATCCACTAGTTCTATGATACCATCTTCCAACATTCTTTTAATTTTTTCTTTTACATTCTTCTTATATATTGGATTTATTCTATAGGTTCTGTGTCTGACAGATCTAGCCTCAAGTTTGAGAGGTATCTTCATCTCTCCTAGTTCTCCTGCTATGCCTTTCATCTTTGTAAAAGTTATTGGGAACATATCACTGTATTTGCGTAGTAACTCTGTTATCCTTTCCATTGTTTTCTCATCCCAATAATCTCCAATACTTGCCATTTTAGGATTATCAGTTGTGACAATGTTGACTTTATTCACTTTGATAGGTGAAAAAAATAATTATGATTAAAAAGATAGACCTTCCACTCCTCTTTCTCCTTCAATATTTGTAATCTGAATGTTGCACAAGTCATCTTCATCTGGTGCTTCTTCTTCCACATGATAACATGACAATAGTTCCATGAATTCCTATCTGTTTTGTTGTTGATACTCTACCATGAGTTCAACCTCTGGTTCATCAATAAATATCACCCCTCTTATCTGTTTAAGTTTTGAATCCATGTTGGTGTTCTCATGTTCAAATGAGAAGGTTTCTATAAAATTCTACTGTAATGTTTTCCATTCTGGAGTGCTTCTGCGCAGTTCCTAGTCTACATACTAGTTTTCCGGAATTCCTTCCAATGTGTCTATGAAGTGATGAGGCCATTCCTTTGGTAGTGTCATCCTCCATAGTGTTATGCATCTCTCCAAATGTTCTACTAGTGTCCCATGTCCATCATATCTCTGCATCTTATTTATCCCCTACTCTGCACCGAATCTAATGCGCAATAGTCACTTACATTGGTACTGGTCCTTAAATGTTTCTTTGTGCTCACCCCACCATCTTGCAGGTATTTCCTTGAGTGCAATGTCTATTGATAAGAGACTCTAATTCTCTAACACTTCATCTTTATATCTTGTTAGGAATTCTTCTAAATCATTTATGCCATGAAAACTGGGAGGTTCTCTTATCTTGGTACCCACCCATCCTACTAAGCGGTCTATTCTTGCGCACCTTCTTGTAGACACTTCATGTAATATCTGCTGCCAATTCTCCAAATATGTATATGATTCAGACTCACATGATATGATGCTCCTCCAACTGAGTACCCCATCTACAGTTGGGTTGACATAATCTTCTTCGCGCGTGGTGGTTCTATATAACTGGTTCATTTCCTCCAGATCTAGGTAAGTGGGCTCTACAAACCTTTCTCCTTATGATGGGTCTAAAGGTGCAATGACTCTATATTCTCCTGATTCAAATGTCATCTTCCTTGTCTTCAAGTTGATTATGGACTGGTTATCAAATTCCCAATCCAACCAAAGCAATGATGGATAAGGTGTTCTGCCATCCACTATTTCTATCACTTCAAAGTATGCATTAGTGCACACTCCATCCAGATCTATTGTCAGACCTTTTAGCCTTTCATTTGGCAGAACTCTGTGTTGGTTTGCTAGCTTCACTGAACATGTGAGTAGCCTAAAGTGGGATCTCCCATACATTTACATGTCTTCTTGGGTAACACGCTTACCTCAGAGCCTAAATCTAGTATGATATTCCCCATATTGAAATCTCCAACATTGGCATTTAGTCTGAATTCTCTGCTTTTCCTCCTTCTCGTATGGAGGTGATTGACTATTTTCTGTTCTAAATTCCTCTGTTCCTCTATGTTACATATTTCTAACATATTTTTCAAAACTTCAACAAATGATGGATCATTCAGTAGTTTAACGTAGGATTGTAGAAAGGTATTTATGGTACTTACTTTCTCTACAGATTGTGTTTCACTGGTGTGGTCCATTGAGGATGTCATTTCATACATTGGTACGTTCTGAGTGTGCTATGTAGTTTATGTAGAGGAAACATATTTCTTGAGGAACTCATGTATTTCCTCCTTGAATATTTCTTTTTCTTTCCTCACATCGAACTATTTCTGTGGTTCTGTATTCTTCTTCACCCATTGGTGTTGCGCTGGTTCTTGCCTTACTGCGTTAGCTCATGTATTAGCTCCTTTGCATGTAACTATGTTGATATTTCTTCCACCATCCCTAGCTTCTATAGATATCCACTGAACATTATGATTGTTCTAGTTCCTTTCTTCTTGAATCTTCCCCAAAAGTGCTGGGCATTCCTCTGTATCATGGTATGTTGCATGACAGTACATACATGTTGCAGGTGGGAGTGGAAATTTCCTTTCATAATGTAATGTCTGTTGGAAGTTACGACATACTACTGCACCTCTACCTCTTCCAAATCCTAATCTACCTCATCCTCCACTTGTGTATCCACCTCGATCTTCTCATGGTGCATTGTATTGAGGCATCTGATTATACTGCACAGAGTTATACTGTGGCTACACATTGTTATACTGAGGCTGCACAATGTTGTACCGCCGGTGCACATTGTTATATGGAGGTGGTACCTAGTTGAACTATGGTGCAATTTTCCCTGTCATCATTTCTTCCTACACCATATAGGTATCCGAATTTCTTTCCCTCATCAAGTCCATTTTCCTACAATCTTTGTCATCAAGACCTACTGATTTGCAAAAAGTGCAGTATGAATTCTTGGCTACTATTTGGTACTTCTACATCATTGGAAAATGATATGGATCATGCTCGTGTGTTTTACAGATCTCACACCATGGTATTCCCATTGGAAAAGGGTTTGGTAGCCCTGTTGCCATGTACTACGCAAAAGTTGGGCACACATTCTTGTGGTGTCCTTCTATCCTGCATGTGGTACACCAAAAAAATTCTCTTTTCTCTTTTCCTTTATTCTGGTTTAGTTGAAATGTGAGGTTCTTTAGATCCTCCTTTATCTCTTCTATTTTTGGATCTGTCTTCTGATACTGGTTCTCTTCCAGTTGTAAGGATGCCTATAGAGCCTCTACCTGAGTTTGAAACTTCTATTGCCTCAAAGGGTATTGTAGGTGTGGTAGCAGTGAATTCACAAAGAGATGTCTATGCTGCATATCAGTCATGAAATACTTCAATTTACCCTTCAATTGTTTGAACCTCAGATCAATCTCACAAAAAGACTCACCTGGTTTCTTTATGATTTCAATCATCTCATTCATGTACTGATCTTTTGAACTAGGATTCTGAAATTCATTTATCAGTAGCTTCTTGATATCTGCAATAGTTTGTGTTGTCCCTGGTTGATCCAAAATGGATCTAGAAAGGCATAAACATAAAATTTCTCGTAATTGAACGATTCTGGTTCCATTGCGTCCGTCTCGTTGCACTGATTCCATCCATATAGTTTTTTTTGAAATGGACATTATATGTGAAAGATATTGCATTCTGATCGATTTCCCAAAAAGGAAAAAAATCATCTGGTCAAAGTCAACATGTCGTACTGCTGACATCAGCAATACGACAGGTGACGTCAACATGAAATCATGATGATGTCATCATGCTGACATGGAATCACCAGGAGGTGACACATGTCACTCAAATTTGGCATTTTCGGGCTAAGGTGGCATCTGTATGGATTTGACACGTGGCAGTCTGTACATGATGTGGCCCAATGGAAAAATGACACATGGCAGTATGGATGACAACTGGGTTGTACAGATGCTGACGTGGCAAGGTGACTGCGTAGTATGGATGATGATGTGGCACGACACGTGGCTATATGATAGGTGACATTGTAGGTGTCTGGACATGTGACTTGGATGTGCAATGGTGACATGGAAGCTGACTGCGCATGCTGACTGTATGTTGACTGTACATTGACTATGTGGTATGGTCCAATCATAGGGTGACGCATGGCCCAATTAGAGGGTACCACATGGCACCATAAATTTCGCCAATATTGGCTAGTTCAATTTTTTTTATGGTTTCCGAGGGTTTCAAACCCTCGACTTCTGTGGGTGCCAATGAACTAACTCCCCAGGCTAACCCGCTGCACTAATGGTGGGTCTTGTTAACTAAACGACAAGATATATATATATATATATATGTGTGTGTGTGTGTGTGTGTGTGTGTGTGTGTGTGTGTGTGTGTGTGTTTGTAGTGGCTCATGTTAAGGGATAAGCCCCTATCGGCAGGGGCCAACCCTGACCGACTAGGAGCTAGAACAGGGGGCTAAAGGCTGGGAGATGGGCACGTGGGAGCTTAGGGTTGGGGCCATATGGCCATGCCAACAACCAGAGGCCGAAAATTAGGGGCTAAATACCAGGGGCATGCCAGGCCATGGACACATGGACTTGATCCATATGACCAAGATCCCGTAAATAAAGGGGCCAACACACATATATGCATATTTTCGGGTTTTAAAACCTAATTGTATAATTTTTAAGGATTTTCAACTAATTTTTAATGGGTTTTAGCCATTTTTGGGAGATCTGGAGCCCGATTTAAGGGCATATCTTGGGAGGAAGTTGAGAGGTTGATGCCAACTTCAAATCGCTATAAACCATGGGTTCTTAGAAACATTAAGAAATTTCAGAAAAAGAGAAATGATAAGGAATTTGAAAGCCAAAGCCATTTTTTATGCAGGGAAGCCATTGAGGAAGGGAACTTTACGGGCCAATTTTGGGAGCTACGCTCAACCGTTTTCAGTGCCGTTAATTGTGTTGGATTCTTGAGGTCAAGAAGAACACATATAGACCATTTTGTAATCCTTTTGACACTTTTCTAATGTACTTTTGAATCATTGAAGAGAAATAAGAAAGCCTCACCCACTGAGACAAAGGCCTAAAGATGTAGCCGTTAACAACTTTGCTGTTATGGTTTGATTTTTTTGTGATTACATTCTTATATGAATTTATTATTATGGCTGCTATAATATCTCATTAATTACTTCTTCTTTCATCAATTCCTAATTGGTAAATGAACCCATGCTTAAAACTTAACCAAGTCTTTAAAATATCATTTTGGATCACTGGTGGACTGTTTACAGCTAGACTCATGGACTAATCTAGTGCGCGGTCTCTTAGCGTGATAACTAACTACACAATTTTTGTATCCTAATCTGTAATCTACTTTACTTCCCAGATCTTCTTGTAGATAAATAAATTCTTTTCATGGTCCTCAAATGCCTCTCCCTGAAATTATGGTAACCTTATGGTGGGATCATGTCCTTCCATCTTAAACTGTGATGAACTACTACCTCCACACGGTGTAGATACTTGAATACTACTTCATGAAATGACTCCTCCAGTCACTGGTCCTTGGCTGGATGTACTTCCTGCTATCTTTCTTCCACTAAAATTCGGTTGTCTAAATGGTGGTGATCTCCCTGGTGTATTAGTCGCACATGGGGTTATGGGTTCCACACTGACACTAACATGGATAGGATTTCTTCCTTCTGTTCCTCCCCTTGGACCTATTGTCTTGATTTCATATGTTGCGTGCAATATTTCCTCAATCTGCTCAATAACCTGAAGATCCTCTACCTCTTCTTCATCACTTACCAAGCCCTCTCTATCTACTATGGCTCTCTTATTATTATTCATATTATATTGGTAGGGTACTCCACTGCGCGTTTTTCCAGTTGTTTCCATGATCTTCTTGATCTGATCTTCCTCCATCATGATTGGGTCCATGGTCTACTCCTTATTTTCCTTATCCATCTCTTCCTCCATTTCTCCACCTCTTGTAAGTGCTTTCCCCCTTTCTCCCATTCACGCAGGGAAGTTTAGATATCTTCTTCCATAATCATCACACCTTTGTTATAAAGTAAGATCTTGATTGAAGTATAGAGTGATTTGATATACCTACATATGGGTCCCGTCAGGAAATCTTGCTCTGCTGCATTGTAAGACTTCGTGGTATCTACTGCAAATTTTGTGATAAACCCTGCAACAATACTGTCTAGCCAGAAATCTACTGTGCACGTGAATTTGTTGTTAACTTGTTGTAACTGCACGATCTCCACAATATTCCACTTGAGCTTTCTAATTCAATTCGTAGGGTGGTTTTCTTTCAACCTCAATATCCACTCTTGCAACACATGCGGGAAATCATAGAAAAATACCTCATGCAAGTCGCTAAACATGTACTTGTCTAGATATTTGGATGGTGTTAATTTAGGGTTTATGTTATCCTTTTGCTCAAACTCAAGATCCTTTGTTTTCAACCATCTTTCAATCTCCACCTTCATTGGGTTCCATGGTTTGAACATTCTTTTTTATACCTTCATTCTCTTCGTGATTCTTTCATGGATCCCACTCACTCAATCCCATGCAGTTTCAGTCGGAATCATAACCATTTTTTGGTTACTACTCTCTCTTCCTACTCTTGGGTTGACCCAGTTTCAAATCTGAACGGGTTTCCAACAAAACCCCCTAAAACTATTGGCCCTCCTGGTAGACCATAAGGCAACACAACACACATAATGTACTGCGCAGTCTCACCCGATATAGTGCTATTGGTGTTTGCAATGATCATATGCTTGCATTCTAGGAAAGATTGGGGATATGGGATTGCAATTAATCTTCTTAGGCCTTTTACTAATTGTTATTTCTATTATTCTTAATATTCTTTTATCTGTTAAATCTATGCATGCACTCTAACAGATCTAACCTATAACATATCTCACAGATTTATCCATTCATCCATTCATAGTATAACTACTTACATAAGGTAACATGAAATCAATCACAAAACATAACACAAGTGTTACTGTGGTTCACCCCCTCTTGGGCTACGCCCACAAAGATATGTCTTCTTATGCTCTTTTATTTAGAATTATGTAATAGATGGCGCCGCACACACTACAATTCTGATCATACAATCTCAAAATAGGTTCCACAATCCTCTATGAGGTTGAATATATCACACTAGGCTCCTCAGCATGTGATCTAACCCTCAAGATCTAGCTACTTGACTCTCCTACAACTCAAAAACTTACAAAAATGGTATCAGGTCTTACAATGGTTTCCTTAACCGAACATAACAAAACTTAGGAACCTCGACCTAGACCTCCTAGGTGCTTATTTATACTAATTTTCAGCTTATCAACCATTACAATCTCTTATAAAAACCCTAACCCTAATGTGGTTAGGTTTTCTTGCATGCATGCCTTGCATGCTTTCCTCCTTTGCATGCAGCTTTCCCTTGCACGTGCTTCTTTTCCTACCAACTGTCCTCCAAAATTGGCCTTATCTCCAAAAAATGGGCCTTTTTTCCATGTTAGGTTTGGGCCCAACAACATCCCTCCCATACCTAAACTTGGTCAATTATATAGGGTCTTGGAGCATTTGTTTAATTTGATGAGGTAGTTTTGATGCACATATTTAGGTGCCTTGTTTATTAGATGTAGTTTTCTTTTGCCATGATATTTTGACTTGAGATCCTTGGAGGGCATGCCTATTTGTTTTGTAGGGCCTTGTTTGGTGGAAAATTTTGGAGGAACACACCTAACTTGTGCTTCCATGGGGCTTGATGCCCACAGGTTGGATGCCAAGGGCCCACATGCTGGATCATGATGAATTGACTTTGGAGGCCTAGAAGACACCTTGGAATACATGATCTATCCCTCACATGCCAAAAAATTTTCCTAGGAGGGGAAAAACGCCACTTCTTGAGGCTTAACATCACCTAGGGCTAGGGGTTTGATGGTTGTTGAGGAAAATATATGAAATAATATTAATCAAGCATTTTCAGATCTTACTTGGCTAAAGCAAGATAAACGGGAATATCACCCTTTGTTTATAGCCATCCAATTTTTTTTCCTAATTCACAAGCATTGATTACAAGTGCTTAGGGTGATCTTTTTTATAAATGAGACTTTGCTGGAAAATTCATTATTTATGTAATTTTCTGAATATAACAGATGCTGAAATAAATATAGAGACAGAAGTAAAAACACCAAGTTAATAATTAGAATAGATGTGACATAAAGCAATCGTTTATTCCATTCCAATTTATCAAAGGAATCATTCTCTTTACAAAATTCCCTGAGGAAGTTTGCACGAAAGTCAAACTCAGATGTCCTCGATGAAAACCATACAAAAGGACTTCGGACAGAAAGTAAAAAACCAAACTTTAAAA
>ML821992.1:58647-76418 GCA_009831015.1 Picea engelmannii
ATCTATCTCAACTTGCTACTTCGCCAGAGCCTCCTGCTTGGTGAACTCCTGAATAATTTTCTCTGTAACAAACCCTTCTAGGCACTGTTCCACTGTCGTAACCACTTGGTCTAGCTACGAGCCTTGTCCTTTAGTCTCTTCAAAAATCATGCAGGCTTCATCCTCCACCGGATTTAGTCTCTATGTAACTTCCATGACTTTGCTCTGGATCGTCGTAATCTGCTGCTAGACTGCGCGTTGCTCCTGTGATCGCTTCATTCACTTGACCACAATGAGTAACTTCATTTTTTCTTGCATGGTGGATGCTTGCTATTGTGCCTCCTACAGTTGTTGTTCCAGTTTCCTTAGCTTCGGATCTTCTGTGAGGCGTTCATAGGTTTGTGCACTTCGATCACTCAACTTCTTACATTCTGAGGCAAGGGTCCTGATCCTTCCAACTGCACTCTTGGCAGATTCCTCCCTTTGATTGCACACTTGTTGCAGAGTGCTCAACACTACTTGGATATCTAACTTTTTTATCCTTGCTTGCAGCTGTTGAATGGCCTAAGCGATCTTCCCCACTTGAATCTCGACTAACTCTTGTTCCTCTTATGCCAATCCTGACATAGAGCGAAGTGCTTTAGTCATCACTTCTTTGACCACAGTCTGCTCTGCGAGCAACTGGTCTTTTTATTTCTGTATCTTTGCTTTGTCCTCCTCAAACATCACCCAAATTTCATCTTTCTCCTTCTCGTAGGCAGTTACACAAGACTGCAAAACTTGTAGTTTCTCTAAGACCTCCTCCTTTTCTTGTTTCAATAATTTTGTAACCTGTTCATTTTCTTCTTGGACTCACTGAAGCCGGGCCTCTGTTGCATCTTCTATTATTTGTAATTGGGCGGGCTCATCCCCCAATTCTGCAATCTTCGATGAAGAAGGAGAAGTAGGTACTACGCGGCTCAAATGGATGGCTTTCTGTATCTCCTTCAACTCCTTCTCAATTCTTTCATAAAGTGTTTCCTTCTTTGCTCTGTATCACTGCAAGATATCCTATGAAGCATCCTCCACGGATGCGAGGATTAGATCAAAGTCATCCTCTATGAGCATAACCTTCATCTTGGTTTTAGTGGCACACATCTTCTTTCTTGCCAAAGGTTTCTCTGGAGAATTCTTCCTTTTCTGTGAAGTTTCTATTCCAACAGGGGGATCCTGAGGTGGTGTAGCTTCTCCTTTTTCTTGCATTTCTTCATCATCCCCTCCTCCTTGTCCATTTCCTTTGTATTCTCCTCCTCCTTCTGGAAATCTCGGTCCATCTTCTATAGAGGCGTTGTCCTCCTCATAAATTACTATATGTTGGAATTCTACCTTTTTCTTCTTTTTCTTCACGCTTCTCTCCCAACATGCTTGACCTAGGTGACCAAAGGGATTTCTATAATGTCCGTGTCAGAGAGCTATGTATCTTCAACTGGTACAAGGAACTCCACCGACCATTCTTTGGTGATATCCTCCATGACTTCATCGATCATTTTATAATAGGATTGTAACTCCTCCTTGCTCTCATCCTTGGACGCAGTGATATAGATAAAGTGCCAATCTTCATGAAACTTCGCTAGTGGTATGTACTAGTGTAATGTGTTTGGTGTCATGTGTGGAAATGCCTCAATAGAATGCTTTAGTTTCTGGTAGTAGGCATGGAACACAATGTTTGACTGCCACTTCTTCAACATATCATTCATATACCACAAGGTGGAGAACCTTACGGCCAACGACTCATATGGTTCAACTTCTAGAAATGTCTCTCCTTCTGGCATCTGCCAAGTGAAAAATGTGATCAATACAAGTAACCAGCTGAAATGGAATTCATACCCCTGATCCTGCATTTCCTGACAGTATTTCTCGAGCTCGTTGAAGAGGTAACTTGCCCAGTTCATTTTCATCCCCTCCACACACTTCCTAGTGAGGTCTACTACGAACCTAGTGACCTGTGTCAGACGGTTCTTTCTGATGCGCTTTCCAGCTATAAATTGGAAAGCGAGGCACACTGCACCATCCTAGATAGAGGATACCTTGTATCCTCACTTTCCATTTTATACATCGCCATAATCCTCCTTTATGCGCTGTGTCAGGGAGATATCTGAAGTCTTCCCTAGGTAGAACTGCTGAGGTTCCAGTCCCTTCATGCTTAGTCCTGTAATCAAGTGGATCATCGCTAGATCCATGTTAATGTGCCTGTTGAGCCACAAATATCCGCCATGGTGGCACGAAAAGAGGAGTTTAATGCAAGCGTTAACTTCCCAATGTTGGCTAAAGTGAGGGATCTTCATTACATTTAGTATCGAGGACTACACCAGATCCTTAATCCATGACTAGGAGACTATGCATGGCTTCTTCCTAGTTGTCTTCATCAAATACCTGTGAGGTACGAGCATGGTGTAGTTCTTTCTATCGCTGATATTAAAGTTGTTTTTCTTTAGAGATGGGATCTGTCCCAACTGGGTTCCAATGATGCGTATTCCCTTCGGGATGTATGTAGTGATCAACGTGTACTCAAAATCATGTGGGATGTTGTCATAGTTAACCGTGCCAACCAAAGGTAGTATATAATATGACAAGACTGACGGGATCTACTTCGCGTTAGCCAGATCATCGCGATTCTTACTTCACTTCTCAGTCGCGGGGTTAGCACGACTAGAACAACATCCATTTGAAGGGGATGCTTGCAGTCCCCTAGTCGACGATGCCTGTATTCCTACATAAAACTATCTATCAGCCATTATCTTCATAAGGATCTCCCTAACAAATATCTCTAACTCTCTAGGTTCACCTGACATTCACACTTGTAGACAACTAAATCAGGTAGGTGAACGGATAAGAAAGGTCTAGAAATCGATATACAATCAATTCTTTGGTAGCTTGGATAATCACAGGTGGCAAAAAGTGGTCCCGACGCAGCGTCTGATGGGTTAAATAAGCAATTTCTGTAGAAAATTCCTCCAATAGGAAGGAATGCGCCCATCAATGTGAATCCATCTGTTATGGCATGGTATCAATGGTTCATTCGCTCATAACTGCATTTTCTAGCAGTTCGAGGGCGTCATTATAATGGTCGGGGTGCCTCCAACGGTCATATAGATTCGTCGTGGCGAAGTCCCATTCTGCGTGGTTCTGCTATTCTGGTGAGGTTCAAGTTTTGTAGATCTACCTGCTGTGAAGTCTTCCTCTTATTCTTTGTAGATTCCTGTAGTTTTTCTAGATGAGCTTTCTTCTTATTGAGCTTCCTGGCCTTCTTTTCTGTGATTTGAGCTTCTCTAACAATTTCTGGAATCCTCTTTCCATTTTTATTCTTATTCTCTCCTGGTGAAAGGAATTCACATTAATGATGTGCTCTTACAGATTCTGAGGTTAATTTCCCTTCTCTTACTATTTCTAGGGTGGATATACTTCTTTTCTGCATGGACAAGTTCTTCAATCCTTCCCACGTTCTTTCAAATTCAACAACTAATTCTCTTTCCCTCTGTTGCTTCGACTTATCCTCTTGTTCTTCTATTAGTCACTCTATTTTTCTGGTTATGAAGTCCCTAAGTTCTTTATTTTTCTATTATGTAACTTCCTCCTCTTCTTTCCTTTTGATATGATCCTTCTCAATCCAAGTCTTTCCTAATAAAAGTGGAAAAAGGGCGTTTTTATCAACAAATTTAATGACTTCAAATTCTTCTTCAGTCGATGTTTCATGAGTAGACATAGGTATATTAGTAACTCTTCCAAATAGGGTTATCATATTTCCTTTAAACAAGCCTATCCTTCCAATGAAGGTACCATAGCAGGCTTTCCCAAAATTTCCCAAGTGCTTTTTGGCATAATATTCATGTGTGTTTCTTCATCCAATACACAGTCTATGTCGAAGTCTTATATTCTTGTAACTATGCGCTATTTTTCTTTCAGGATATCTGGTAAACTGATGTCTCTATGATCATCCATTACTTCTTTTAACTGTACTAACATAGTCTCTGACTCTTTCTCTTAATGATTCTCCAACACGCTCTTAGCCTCTTGACTTTCTTCAAAGTTTTCTTATCTCGTGTTCATCTTTTCAACTTTAGAAATCATTCTTGGACAATCCTCAACCTCATGGCCAATAACTTTACAATAAAGACAAATAGGACCCGTACCAGGCCATTCCTTAGCAATATGTCCTGGTCTTCTGCAAGTATAACACCGTGTCAATCCTCTCTTTCTTTTAAACGATCCCCAGTCTTTCCTGTACTGCGCACCGGGATCACAGTGTTGGACCTGCGATATGCAAAAATTCTTTCTAGGTTCCTGCATCCGCTTATTAGTCCAAAAATTATTTCTATGCATAGGAATAACATATCTTTATCTATTCAGATCAATTATTTATTCTAACTGTTCCCTACCATTCAGACTAGGACAAAATCTATCAAACATACCTAGATTCATGTTTTCGAAGCAAAAAAATCCACTTATCTTACTCTTACCAGAGCACAAAGCTTTAAGATCTTACCTCTTTTCTTCAGATCAGGTTTCTTTCTTAGAACAGAGCTTCACAAGTCAATTAGAATACTGTGCACTATAGCAACAAATCTATGCACACATATTTCTCTTTTCTTTAGTTCCCAACAATCACAGTTTTAGGTCTCGACAACATAACCATTTGTTGGCACAAGGGCAGACCCAGGGTTCAATGCTTCAAAAATGCACCAACAAAACCCTAAATACTGGCCCTTTCGGCAACACCTGCAAAGCAGATGAAGTCTCACCCGAGATAGAGGTAGGGGGGGTTGCAGGAAAAATGTGTTTGCAACCAAGCTGGGACACAGATCTGTGATTACAACACTTAGCAGAGCACTTAAACAACAATGTGCATTATTTCATGAGTCTCATTCACATCACAGGCTAAACCCTTATTACAGAACAGTGCAGTAACAACAAATATCAAGCAATTTCAATCACTTGGGAAATAAAATTAGCTCATATCTAGCATACATTTATCTTTTAATACCATTAAGCATTAAGAAACAAAATCATAGGCATCCATCATACATTATAAAAACAACACTAAGCAGATAAATAACATTATTCACATCACACAAAGCACATCAAGACACAAGATATACGTGGTTCACTCCAGTATGGGGTTACGTCCACCAACTTCTTCTTCTTATTTATTAGTCCTCAGTCTTCTTACATTCAGTCGCTCCTGTGCACAAAGCCACAAAGCCCAACTACTAAGAGGACATGAGATTTGCATGCTGTGCACTAGACCCTCCTTCCCAAAATTAGTTCAAGGCATAGAGCCAACTCCTTATTAGCACAGAGCCTCACTCTACACAGTCTGTTTTCACAAAGCAACTTACAACCTCTTGCACTCAACTCTACAAACCTTAACGTGTCTTGCACTAATCCAACATTAACACTTACAACATATTGTGCACATAGCCAACCATACTTCTTACATTTCTTAGCTACTTATTCATACATTTACAAAAATGCCTAATCATGGGTAAACCCACGGGCTGACATCCCATAACCCATTACATAAACCCTAGTAAACCCTTTGCTAGGTCCGTAAGCCCGCAAAACAAGTGATATCCCATGATCTCAGCTCCGCCTAGGCGCTCCATCTTCGACCAGCCTGTCAAAGTCCCAAAAGTGGTCAAACACGACCAATGTTTCCTCAAAACTTGTTCAAGGGCCAATATATCCATATATCCAAAAAACAGTGTGTTGTCCAAAATTTCAGGAGTCAACTGTTCTCAACAATCAATAAACAAAAACACTTAAAACCCATATTTTCCACTCTAGGGGGAAATATTTATCTTATTGCTGCTATGACCCTTTGATATCTCTGAATTTTCCTTAGGTTGTGTGGATATTTTAGGCCTAATCTGATGCAACACCCCTACCTCAACAGGTTCTGCTTGACCTCCCGGTCTTTGGATCTTTCTATTTCCTTGAGTCGAAACAACTCCTTAGTTCCCACTGGAACCTTCTCACATATAACCACAGATCCTTCTTAGGATTTATGCCCATGCAAATAAGCACAAGGCACGAACCTCCACTCCACATGACCAACCAGTGTGACCACAACCTTTACCCGAAAATGTGTTTTGGGTTTCGCGACTTCGCAATTTCTATTGTGAGTCCCTTTGACTCATTTGACTTCCAAAATCCTGAAATGGGATAGCGGTTCTTTACTTCCTCCCTTATGCCTTAACCATATGACCTCCAATCACTTCCTAGGGTCCACCTCCGAGCGCGTCAAGATTTCGCGACTTGTGAGTTTGTGATGTCCTATCTCTCGAAGTCCAAACTCGCGACTTCTTCTCCTTAGATCGATGACCCTGAACTTCCCACAATATGACGGTCCAGTTTGTATCAGAATTTCACGTATTGAGATTTCGCAACTCAATATCTCCAAGTCACAACTTTCTCTACACTCCGACGAAATGCCAAAATCCAAAACCAAAAGATCAACGACTCCCATTGATCCAGATCGGATGATGACGATTCCTCCTGATCTTGCGAGTGTTGAAAGACACTCGCCCTTAACTTCTTCGCTGATCCACTGGATCTAACGGTCCACGACGAATCAATAGTTCTCCCTCTGAGAGTTTCAATCGTCCATTCAAGTTCTCAATACTCCCTGGCCAAACAACTGACATCTTTCTTATGAGATTGGATTTTGTGAGGTGACTTCAACCTCGTCTTTCCTTCGAACTCTTCGAAGTCTCTATCCCTCCTGAGCTTAATGATGGCCACTAACTCAAGGATTCAGAGGGATTCTTGCGTGCACTCCTCACGACTTCACGATAATCATTGATTACCTGAACTCTCCAATTTTGCGCACTCCTTTCAACATAAATCCTTCAACCACTCTCTGGGCTGGAAAAGTCTAAGACTTCAACCTTCCTGCACACACCTTGCACATCTCTATGCAATACTTGCACTTCTACTGGTACGATAACAATGCTATCTCCCCTGAGCTTGTATGAGGTAAAACTCAGAGTCTCATCAACACACTCCTTGCGGACCTTCACTGCACCCCTTGCAGGAACTCTCAGGAAGAGAAACAATTGAATCTCATACTCTCCCTCTTACAAACTTCATACATTCAACATGAAATCATACACATACACAACATTGAAACAAAATGCATAACATAGCATATAAGAAAACTGTCAACATACCATTCAATAGATGCAAACAATATTCATCACAACACCATGAAATTGAGTCAAAGCATTCTTATATTAACTCAAGTGCTTATGTACATGGGTTCTATAGCAACAACTATTTGCTTATACAACTTCTACACTCTCTGTTTTTCTCTGTTCTCCTACTCTCTTGCTCTACAACTCTACTCTCTTACAATTGAGAATGATGATACAATACAATACAATACACACGAGGGAGCTTTCTAGAGTTTTCCCTCCTACAGCTCTAAGCTATCTAATCGAAATAAAAGCGTACAACTACTTTACATTTATTTCATTAATTGCCTCCAAAAAATAGATGAGATAAACCGCTAAAGATCTGCGTTACAATATCTAAACCATAAATGCAAACATATCCCTTATAGATATTACATTAATGTCTCATATTTTCAAATTCAAAATATTTCCAAAATACGTGCTGGTGCATATCCAGCTGTCCTCCGCTTTTGTGCTTTCTTACGATGCTCCTGCATCATACTCCTCTGGATGAAAAATTCATGGGCTCCTGTCCATGAGATCCTACATCAACTGTCCATATTTTTGGATCTCTGCCTTTCTTTCCCAACTAGCATCCTCAATTGGTTTTCCCTTCCACTTTATCAAAGATTCAAATATGTCTTCCTTTGGATCTTCTTATCAATTCTCTGATCAATTATCTTTTCCATCTGTGGATTTTAAGCTATAGGCATCTGTTTGACCCACTGAACTTCCTGTTGATTCTTTTCCCTATCTGTTTCATCTACTCTATAAGGATACATATATTCTATGTTGAATATGGGTGATATGCCCACATCACCTGGAAATTCTATCTCATAAGCATTTGCCTCAAAATTTCTCAGAATCTTACATGGTCCTATCTTTTTCATTTTTAGCTTATTATACGTTCCCCTTGGGAATATCTCTTTTCTTAGGAGTGATAATACTAAATCTCCCACTTTTAATTGAATCTCTCTTGTGTGTTGATTTTCTTTGCGCTTATATTCCTGGTTGGAACTCTGCAACCACTCTTTAATCTTTCTGTGGAGCTCTTGCATCTCCGCTACAAAATCTTGCACTCCAACACTTCTGAACTCACTCTTCTCTAAGTATCTCAACTCAGATACTCCCCTTGGATGCATTCCATACATTATCTGGAATGGTGTATGTCCCGTTCTCTGGTTAGGTGAGTCATTATATGCAAATTCCGCTTGTGGAAGAATCTAATCCCACTGACTATGATGTTCAACTACCAAAATCCTTAATAAATCTCCCAAGATTCGATTTACTACCTCAGTCTGTCCATCTGTCTGAGGGTGATATGCTGAGCTAAAATATAAATTCATCCCCATCTTCTTCCATAGTGTCCTCTAGAAATGACCAACAAATTTGGTATCTCGATCTAAAACAATACTCTTGTGTAAACCATGAAGTCAAACAACTTCTTTGAAAAACAAATTTGCAATGTGAGTTGCATCACTGGTTTTCTGACATGGAATAAAATGTGCCATTTTCAAAAATCTGTCGACTACCACAAATATGGAATCACAACCCTTTTGTTTCTTCGGTAGTCCTAACACAAAATCCATGCTTACCGCATCCCACAACCTCTTCGATATTGGTAATGGTTGATACACTCCTGTATTGTGTCTTCTCCCCTTTGCGTGCTGGAAAATTATACATCTGTTCCCAAACTTCTTGACATCTATCCTCATTCCTGTCCAATAATACAAACTATTCAGTTGTGCAAATGTTTTGTCATGGCCGAAATGTCCAGCCAATCCCCCACTATTCTTTTCTTTTAAAAGGTTTTCTTTCATAGAACTCTTCGGGATACACAACTGATTTCCTTTGAATATCAATCCATCCTGGATCAAATATTCAACCCATTGGCTTCTGTCTCTCAGAACGAGATTCTCACATTCTTCATAAGCATCCTTGAAATCTGAATCATATCTGTACATATCCTTAAGGCTATCAAAACCTAAGGTCTTCACACGAAACTCCTGCATAATCAAACATTTCCTGCTCAATGCATCAACAAACTTATTAGCAGTTCCAGAAATGTGATTTATAACAAAAGTAAATTTCTGCATAAATTCAACCCATTTTGCATGTTTCGGGTTCAATTTCTCCCATCTGGTTACGAATTGTAAAGCATGGTTGTTGTTGTACAAAACTAACTCTTTCGAAACCAAGTAGTGCCTCCATTTATTCAACGCCTGTATGATTGCATAGAAATCTTTATCATATGTGGAATAATTCCTCTTGGCATCATTCATCTTCTCACTGAAGTATGTAACTGATCTATTGTCTTGGCTTAAGACTGCTCCAATCGAAAATCCACTTGCGTCACATCTCACTTGAAATGTATTACTAAAATCTAGCAGCACCAGAACTGGCTGTCCAATTATCTTCTCCTTTAACAACTTGAAACTTTTCTCTACTTCCTCTATCCAATGAAAAGATTTATGTCTTTTCTTGACTGTGTCCATCATTGATGCACTAATCCCACTAAAATTTCTGATGAACTTCCTGTAAAAAGTAGCCAATCCATGGAAGCTTCTGACTTCAAAGATATTCCTTGGTAACGACCATTCTTTGATTTATTTTACCTTCTTAGGATCCATCTTCAACTCATTCGAAGAGATCAAAAAACCTAAATAAATAAACTCTTTCCTCATGAAATATGACTTCTTCAGATTTATCAACAACTTCTCTTGCTGCAACCTCCTCATCACTAGAGTTAGGTGTCTCAAATGTTCTTCCTCAATCTTACTGAAGATTAGTATATCGTCAAGATACACAATTACAAATTTTCCAATGAAATATCTCAAGACTTTGTTCATCAATCTCATGAAAGTACTTGGTGAATTTTTCAAACCAAATAGCATGACAAGCCATTCATACAGTCCTTCATTTGTCTTGAATGCTGTCTTCCATTCATCACCTTCCCTCATTCTAATTTGATGATATCCGCTTTTCAAATCAATTTTTGAAAAACACTATGCTCCACTCAAGAAATTCATCAAGTCATCCATCCTCGGTAAAGGAAATCTATACTTTATGGTTATTTTGTTTATATCCTTCGAGTCTATACACATTCTCCATACACCATCCTTCTTTGGCCTTAACACTATTGGCACAACACATGGACTCAAGATTTCTCTAATCAACCCTTTGTCCATCAAATATTGGACTTGGTTCTTGACTTATTCATTCTCCTGCGGCGTTAGTCTGTATGGTTCTTTGTTTGGTAAAATCACTCCTGGTATAAGGTCAATGTGATGGATTATACTTCTGATGGACAACAATGAACAAGGTAAATCGTCCACTACTATATCAATGAAATTCTACAACATTTCTTGAACTTCCTCCAGTAGATCATCTATCGAAGTACTGGTCAAGATGACTCTAGGTTTTCTCACCAAAACAAACTACATGTCATCTTCTTTCTTGAATTCATCTAGAAGGTCCTTCCCACTCATGAGAAGTATAATATTGCTTGTTTCTTCTTTCATCTTCTTGTCTTCAATTGGAAACAACATACATGTCCTACCATTCTTTTCCAAGGTGTATGTATTCTTTCTTCTGTCATGAACAACATTCCTGTCATATTGCCATGACCTCCCCAACAAAAGATGATAGACATCCATGGGAATAACATCACATAAAATCTCATCTCTATATCCCCTTATTTTAAATTCAACTAAACACTATTTAGTGACTTTTACCTAATGTCCTTTTTGCAACCACGAAACCTTGTATGGGCTTGGATGTGAAACTGTCTCCAATTCCAACTTCTCCACCATTTCTGTGGATACTAGATTATTTGTACTTCCACTGTCCAAAATTACCTTGCATACCCTATTCTTGGTCTTGCAAGCAGTTCTGAACAAACTCTTCCTTTGGACTGGATTATCTATCTCTTTCTTTAGCTTCAAGAGAATTTTCCTCATCATTAAGGGTTTTCCGCCTTCTGCATCTTCTGCCTCAACATTTCGCCTTTGCGCTTTTGAAATGTGAGCTTCACCTCCTCCATCCATTTTTCTATCGAGAAATTCAAAATACTTTTGTCCTATCTTTCCATAGACAAAACACTTTATTTCACCACCCCTATCTCTTCCTCTTTCTCTGGCTGAGGAAAACTTCTCCTATCGGAATACTTTCCTCCTTGTGAGCTTCCTCCCCTTTCTGGGTGGTTATGAGGCTTCTTTTCTTTATCCTTGGGCTTCTGTAATTTGTCCTGGGAAATTTATTTGCCTCTGCTCTGACTTCTACCTATGCCCCTTTGACCTTGCTTTCGGGCCGATTTTACTTATTCCTTTGAAGCAATTTGATAAGCATCTTCCACATTTCTGATTGTCACCATGCTCATATCATCTTGAATTTCATATCTCAAGCCATTCATGTACCTTGAGACTTTTTCATCATCTCTCTCATGATGACTTGCCCTGATGTTGAGTCTGTAAAATTCCTCAGTGTATTCCTTCACTGTCATCCCCTTCTGTCTCAAATTCTGCATTCTTCGAAACAGATTAATTTGGTAATATTTGGGTATAAAATTGGCTTTCATATTTGTAACCATCTATCCAAGATTTTGATTCATTGTTTTTCTTTGCAACGCCTGTCATCCTGTAGTTCATCCCACCACCGTGCTGCATGCCCTTTCAGTCTTGTGACAACATGTTTTACTTTCTTATCTTCTTCGATATCCTCATAGTCAAAGTATTTATCCATAGCTCTACACCAATCTAGCATCTCCTCAACGTCTAAGTTGCCTTCATACATCGGGATGTCCATTTTGTCTCTGGCCCCTATTCTTGCAACAACTTTGAATATATGTTCCTATATAGCTTCTTTGGCTACAACTTCTTCTTCGACTCCAGCTTTATTTTCTTTTTCAGCCTCACTAATATCTCCAGTATCAACTGTTCGTCTCTGTGCTATCTCCATAGCAGCTAATCGAGCACGGAGTTCTCTGATTTCCCTTTCCACGGCTGGATCAGGCATGGGTCTATCTTGATGTCTTCTTGGTAGCATTGTTTCAATATGTTCCACGCAAATTCAAATCACAAATTTACTTCTATCTACTCTTGCTTACAAAAAACAATGACTGTAAGCTTTGATACCACCTGACGCAACACCCCTACCTCAACAGGTTCTTCTCGACATCCCAGTCTTTGGATATTTCTATTTCCTTAAGACAAAACGGCTCCTTAGTTCCCACTGGAACCTTCACACATATAACCACATGTCCTTCTTAGGAGTTACGCCTATGCAAACAAGCACAAGGCGTGAACCTCCACTCCACATGACCAACCAGTCTAACCACAACCTTTACCTAAAAAGGTGTTTCAGGTTTCCCGACTTCACGATTTCTATTGTAAGTCCCTCTTACTCCTTTGACTCTCGAAACCCCAAAATGGGCTAACTGTTCTTTAATTCCTCCATTATGCATTAACCATATGACCTCCAGTCATGTCCCGGGGTCCACCTCCGAGCGCATCGGGATTTTGTGACTTGTGATTTCATGATGCGACTCCTGTCCTATCTCCCGAAGCCTGAACTCACGACTTCTTCTCCTCAGATAGACAACCCTAAAATTCCCATGATCTGATGGTCCAGGTTGTATCGAAATTTAGTGTATGAGGATTTCACAACTCAATATCTCCAATTCACGATTTTCTCCACACTCTGATTCCCGAAATGCCAAAATCTGAAACCACAAGATCAATGGCTCCCATTGATTCATATCTAATGATGACTATTTCTCCTGATCTTGTGAGTGTTGAAAGACACTTGACCTTAAATTCTCCGCTGATCCACTAGATCGAACGGTCTATTGATGGGGCTTAAATCCCCTGATTCAACAGCAGGAAGCAAACCCACCACCGAGGCCCAATTAGACTCTGCAACATTTGGAATGGAATGGTTCTCCAGATCTTACAATCTGGCCAAATTATTGATGAGCTTTTGTATTTTATGGTGAATGCTCTTCCTTCAGTTAAGATAATTTCTTTTGTATTTTCTCTTAGGTGAGGTAGGTACAAGAGATGCAAGCCAGTATAAACCAACTTGACGAAGATAGGACAAGAGTTTTAACTATTGGGAAGGAGTTTAAATTGGGATAACCTGCTACTCAAACATGCAGACATCGATCCTATGCCAAAGGGCTTAGTAATAATACTTTAACCGAAAGAGAATCCAACTATTGTCTAAGAAAACTACTTAATAGAAAGAAGACGCATATATGATCAAGATCAGGGTAAGAAAAATAATTCATCTACCGAGACATTCATCACATAGCTAAGGTAAACTACTTAGCATAGAGAAAGAAACACAACTGTAATCAATGTCACGGTAAGCAAAATAATTCATGTACCAAGAAATTCATCACATAGAAGCACAATGATTTACTTTCATCATTTAAACCAAGGAACATCAAAACATTGCACCAGATAACTTGAAAACATAATTAATTGCTCTTAGTCATTTACTGCAACATTCATGGAACAGGAAATGAAGTAATTCTTCCCCAACTCCAATCACATACATCCGATGAAAATAGATCATCTCTGGTCCATAAGGACTTCTTAATTCGTAGCAGTCTCAAAATAATTATCAACAACCAAAAGAAAAGAGTTCTTACAACAACCATCGACCCTTTGACCATTGGTCGATGTTCCTATTTATAATATAAAGTCTTAACAGTAATTAACGGTAAAATACAATTTGAGCTAATAAAGAATCGCCATGTGGCGTCATCATCTAATAGTCTTTCAATAGTCCACCTGAGTTGTTTCTTGGAAAGGGTGGACTCTTTCATAATCAGATCATCTGATAAAGAGTTCTTCATAGGTGTTGGCCCATGAAAACCTGTGCTGTTCCATTGGAGCTGCATGGATTCCCTTGATGTCTGCTGCATGCGCCCGATATTTTGTGAGGCTAAAGTTCAACTTTTGAAGTATGGCTCTGGCTTTGATTGGATGTCTTGCGAACTGTTGTACTTTCCTAGACTTTGCATCGGTGACCTTTTAACATTCTTCGACCCATGACGCATCCTGTTCGGTGCACAACTTGATTATTTCGTTTAGGTTGATAAACATATCAGGGGTACCATACTCAGGGAGTTCGATGTATTTCATCATTTTATTGATTTTATCCCGGTGCTTTTGACATCTGACCCATTGTTCTTGGATTTATTCATGTGGGATTTGAGATATTTTGGCCCAGTATTCGGCCGATCGCTTCATGCGATTGAGGCTACTTTTACTTACTAGCTGAATGCTGTGCTCTTCCTTTTCTCGACCTTTCTGTACTGCCTCAATAAACTCGAGCCTGTCCACTACCTGCTGCGCCTTCTCATACCATAGCTCCATTTCATTACATGTCGCGAGTGACATGAGAGTGTCTTCCTAGAATTCGTCTATATTCGAGATTAACAATTGTCTTTCCTTCTTGAACTCATCGTAAACTTTACTGAACTCATCTTTTAAATACACAACTGTCTGTGTAGCACCCTTATAGTAATCGACAAGATGGCGCAAGTGTTCAATCTCCTTTTGGGCGGTGACAAGATCCTTTTCATCTCTCCTGGCTCTGTCCTGGGTGGCCTCTGAGAGGGATTTTCCCACACCAATCAGCTCAGACGTACAGGCGTGTGCTGTATCAATTAACTTCTCCTCAGTGACGACTATGATGGACTGATCCAAGGTTATTCTTCTCTTCTTTGTAGTCTTCTGAACGATAGACTTTCTCTTTTGATCATAGGAGATTGCATAGATGTCTGTGACCTCATCTATTGGGTCTAGTATATGCTGATCACCCCATGTGAGATTGTTTCCCAAGATTCCTGCAGTGTAAATTTGTTCAAGAGTGGGCTCTCAAACTTCTTCATTCTGCCTTGTAGATCCAACTTCTACTTGTTTCTCACTGGGGATATGAGTATTGGGAAAGATAAAGGTGTCTTGTATGGACTTGTTACTTACTTTCTCATCGATCGTGGAACTGTCGATTTCCTTTTGCGGAGGCTCATCACTTGGGCCTACATATATTTCTGATTCATCGGAATTTCCTGTGTTGAGATTACCTTCAGCTTCAACTTCCTTTTGTGGGATTCCCTAGTCCTGAACCCCGGGCCCAACAGAAGAGACCTTTTTGGGACTTAGGGAAAAAGTCTTTTCGGGACCTTCTTCTTCTTGGATGGGCACCATGGTGCCACGAGAAGGCTCTATGCTCTCATCGTCGCTGTATATATGTATTAGCATGCTCAAGGGGTTGGGTACTTATGTTTCTATCGACACCCGACCCATCTCTGGTTGAGATGATCCTTCTCTCAAGAGATCAATTGGAGATATCGTAGACTCAGGATTACCTGACCCATTGGTGCCATCAACGTCTGTGAGACTAGGATTGCTAGGTTTTGTCGGAACTCTTTGGACGGTAACTGAAATTTCGGGACTTATGGCAGGATGCGGGTTATCCTACATCCATTTCATTAGTAGTTGAGACTGATGGTATAAAAGTGTGCCAATTTCTTGAGCTGTTTAATCTTTAGGGACAACTCTGATTTGTACTAGGGATCCCTGATGAGCTTCTGTGACCTCAATGTATTTTTGTGGGTTATTTGTTTCTTCCTCCAATTCATATTCTACTGCTGCTTCAGGGTGTTGGCCAACTCCTTGAATTGCTTTCTCCAATAGTGTGGCTTTCTCTTTATAGCTCAAAGCTCTAAACCTGGTTCCTCTAGGATCAACCTTCTTGGATGCTACCATATCCCAGTCTTGAGAGTTCTCAGTGAAAATTTCATCCTCAAACCAATCGTGGGCATAAGGCCAACAGGATGATAGCTGTGATGTGTGCTGTAGGACCAATCCCTTGGGATCGTGTTTGCGAAATCGTCCAGTTTGGAACCAAAATTCCAATTGACCTAGCCCAAGTTGTTTAACATTCGCGGTGTCTTTGACAATGCAGAAGCCAATATGGAATCCATACAGTATGAAAGCCCACTTCTTGTGTTTCACTAAAGCTGCATTCTATCCTTGTATGATGGTTTGATAGCAGATTTCTCCTAACACTAGCCGATAGAGAACATAAAGGGGTAATAAATGTGGTGCCCCTATGGCACCGAAAATCCTAATGTAGGTTTCTCGTTCATCTAAATACCAGTGACCAATTTTGACTATGCCCTTCTTTGCTTCGTCTGATAATCTAGGGCATTCTCTCTTAAACACTAAGAAATAAATGGGCAAAATAAAATGATCACAGATAACAACATAGGATTTCCTGTACCTGGTTTCCCACAAGATGTTGTAGTATACATGGACTTCGGGCTCTAAAGGGTGCCAATTCAAGTTCATCCCAATAAAAGCGTTCCTGGCGCATATGACATCCAGTAGATACTAAGCCATGTAGAAGGCAGGGGTATCTCCTTCCTTTGGCACTTGAGTGTTTTTTATGCATGTGCTTAACTGTTTGGAGATGATAGCACTCCAATTGAAACCTATAGCTGAAACGATGAGTGTAAAAGCCAAAGGCATCCAAGCTTCTGAAAACCGGGAGTAGTATTTCTCCCCATGTAATCTGCAAAGAAGGGCCATGAGATAGGTGGATGGTTCCCTAAGATTGACCGTCGGGTACCAGCCAGAAGTTCGGTTCATGAATTTATTGTCTTCCCTCCTCTAGGATGCCAATATTTTGCTAGTGTCATGAGAGGCATAGAAACTCACCACGAAATCAATGTTCAACTTTTCTCCCGACTTGTTGAGTTTGTAGTATTTCTGAAATTCTGATGGTAGGAAAACCCCGACGCATTCGCCATTGTCATCATTAATCAAACATTTATGTGCATCAGTGTGATCAATGAGCCACTTTAAGAGCTCGACGGAAGGGAAAACCAAAGACTGGCTTGCCACCATGTGCAGATAAGCCTGGAGAATGTTTGGGAGGACCTCGTCATCGAGCTTCCTTGTATTAGGGTCATTGTGCAGAGTATATTCGATGGGCTCTTCTTTCTTGATCTTCTTGAAGACTTCTTCCCAGCAAGGAAAAGTCGTCTTTGCTCTAATGATTGCCTCTGTATCCCCAAAATCTAGGGGTTGGACAAAGGGCTCCTTGGTGATCGCCTTGATGACAGACACTGTCTTAGGAGTGAACTCTAATTGTCTTGCAACCACTGGGGAGGAGCCTTCTCCTATTTCCGATTCTTGCAGCTTTGGTGCCCGTGGTGATTTCTTGGAGGATGGATTCTTTGGAGGCATTGTCCTTGCAATCAAAACCGCCTTTTAAACACATATATAGAGAAACATTGGGTGAGAACATATACAAATGAAACGTAAAGCGATAAGTGAACCCATACCTATAATGCTTGCTAAGAAAACTGTTTAATACTCACTGGACTGCGGATGCTTCCTCTAGACTGGTGGCTTCGTTCTCCTGTTTGTTCTGAATTCCTTGCTGCATAGAGTGGGATCACACAAAAAGGACTCGAAAGAATATAACTGGGAGATACTACCAGTCATATCAATTAGTTAATATGGGTGATAAATGCAGATTTCAAAATACAATGCTATCAAATTT
>ML821993.1:0-10629 GCA_009831015.1 Picea engelmannii
ACTTCGACATTCTCCACATTTAACTTTAATTCAAAATCTGCAGGATTGGCTTCTCATCACATTGATCACCCAATCAGCTTGCATCATGTGGCTGCAAATGCCTTGGTTGAATGCCACAAACCATAATTGCATTTTCCCATATCACTGGAACCGAGCATGTATGGACCTTTTGACAGATATTTTTTCTTCATTACAAAAATAGGCAAATTCCTTACATAGTTGAATCCGGGATTTCGTGTGCATATGGATAGAGAACTGTAACTGCCTTATTGTTTCAAACCCTACAAGCACTTCTTGGTTCCCATGCAAAATTTGGCACTTATGTGCTTCCATATCACTCGATACGACTTGTGACTTGGTTGCTTCTCATAACACATTCGAGCACTAAAGAGCTCATCCAACACCTATGCTGGCTTTGAAGAAAACTTAGGCGCTTGACACTTAAAACACAAGCTGTGAACTCGTATTTTTGCATGTACAATGAACAATATCTCGTTGGCACCTGTGGCGGTTTCATTACTGGGCATTGGACGTTTCTCTGTTATTGTGGACATGCTTACGACATCAATGTTCATGTGGCATAGATGTGAATCCTCTGGAATTCATTTGTGAGCCCATCACTTGGCACTTTGAATTTGAATGTTGGGCTCTCCCTTGACGTTTTTTGTATTGGCGCTACTCGACTTTGGCATATGATGTAGCTTTGGTCCTTGGAGCATGTGGTATATGCTTATTTAATGGTTACATGCTTGAAGATCGGGCTCAATGAGTAGCTGACCCAATATTTTTGTAAAAAATATTATTTAAAATAAATAATATATAAAAATGTTATTTAAAAAAAACAATAATATTTTTTTCTTAAAAATATAAAAATGGCAAGAGAATTTGGAATTTTGCAAATGGAAATGAGGAAAGAATAGGTTTGACTATGGAAAATACACGAATATATTGTAAGATTTTCACTATGTTGAAGAAGATTTTGGAATGGCTAAAAACAAACTTGGAATGATGGAAAATTAATACGAAATCAATGAAGAGGTTGATAACTAGGGGAGATCACATTTATGGTTGTGCTGGAAGAATGTCTTTTTTTGATAGCGCACTTATCTTTGGCACAATATTTAACATTTTAAACCTGCAACTCTGAGTTTTAACATTGGTTCCAACTGGGAATGGTGTCTTCCCCATGAGGCATCAAAGAATAAGCAGACCCATGCCTTATCCATTGGGCTTATGCAGTCATTATTTCTACTGCAAACCAACTGCAAACTGAAATGAAATGATAAAAATGAGATTATTTATATACAAAGACCTTCTCTAACCGACTCAGTTTCTTGATCAAGTGATGTGAAATAACCAATACAACCATTCAATCAAATGAATAACTAGCATAATTCTTTGAATATGCTTCAGTAAAGTTAAAAATTGAAAATAAAACAACTCAGCATAAACTTGAACTTCATACTCATAGTAGAACAATGGCAAAGAATTTACACTGATGAAATCCTGCAAATAGGTTGCTACAGGATCTTGGAAAAAATGAAGACCATGTTCAAATGGATGATGATCAACAATACATGTGTTAGTCTAGTTTTCATAACTGATTTGCTCCTGCATGCTTTTTGTTTCAGTTTTGAAAGCACACTGCTTAAATTGTAAGTCTTCTCTCAATTCATGGTCAAAATCTGAAGATTCTCCATTCTTTAAAACAAAAGGCAACAATACCACTTCTAGCACTTCAACCAAAATATCTAATTCACTGCATTCCTTAGAATATGATTCATAACTGTCAAAGGTTGAATCTGATTTTTGACTGTTGTCATGAAATTGCTGATTGAAAACTTCAGAAAACAAAAATGCTACTTGCTGCTCATATAAGTTATCATCAAGATCATGATACTCATCTTAAATAGGTGAATCAAAAACCTGTACATCTTGAAAAGAATGATAATCATAATCAACAACAGTATCTTGATCCTCCTGAAATAGCTGTTGATTATCATACGTTTCATTATAATTCAAGACAAAAGAATTTTCGTGAACAAGAGGATGCACTTCTATCTCTTTATCTTGATCATAATCAATAATAGGTTCTGCAAAAGATATCTCTTTTAGCTAATTCTGACATCATGGCTTCCTCATGACATGTTTGGCATCCTTCATAAAATTCGTTACCATGAATGTTTTTAATAAGATAAAGGAGTTGCATCATAAAAATCAGCTTGCTCATTGTTGCTAATAGAACCTTTAATTTTCTCACAACAATATTTCAAAAGAAGTTTAGCTGAAAATTAACTTACAATGTTTACAGAAACATGCATGAAACTCTCTTAGTGAGGAAATACTAGCAGCAGGAAAAGATCGGTACCATTGTTGTGCATCACCATCTAATGAGTACATTAACATTTTCATCAATACATCCATATGATGTATATCCAGTTGATTCATATATTGATGAAACTTAATGAGGTGTTGCTCTGGATTGTCCTCATCCTTTTCTCTAAATATAGGAAGAAAATATAAATATTCTTGATTGAGGATGGATCTTCTCCTCTTGCTCTAACAGATTGGTATCATAATCGCTCCCCATTGTTTAAAATTGTGGCATGTGTTACATATGATCTCAAAATAAAAGCTAAAACTAAACTCGGTTCTTTACTATTAAATCTCCGCACTATTAACACCTCTTGTTACACAAAGAATACGAGGCCTAGAAATTTGGCTTCAATGGACTTCCTCTCTAGCTATCTGTAAAAGTAAACAACTTTGGAAATGTGGATATACATAGGCTCATGTCACTACTGACCTTCTGTTTTAAAAGTTTTCTGCCTTAGTGTCCTCCTTGTAGCAAATCGACTTCGTATTTCAATTGTAGTTACAATGTTTTATACTCTTTTCTTATATAGAGCATTTTTTTATTTATTTAGGTTTTTAAATGTTTGTATATTTAAAATTATTTAAATATTGAATGACTTCAAGATAAGATAAATTAAGATAAATCAAATGCTTAGCACAAATAACTTTAAAATTAACAATATTATTACCATAAATTCAATTCATAATATTTATAAAAATCTTTTTAAATATTCAATAAATTCAAAAATTAGATAAATCCAATAACTAAAAATTAGATAAATCCAATGCCAACTTAGGATAAAGAATGTATTAAACACAATCAATCGTCGGATCTAATAATGTATCCGTCCTTTGGTCTTTAACCGTATTATTATTGGCAGGAATGTATTAAACGCGATCAATCGTCGGATCTAATAATGTATCCGTCCTTTGGTCTTTAACCGTATTATTATTGGCAGGTACTAGCCACTACGTGGCTTGTTAGCTTATTAGTCCCTCCAGCTAGGGACTATAGCTTTCACTTGAAACCAACTGTAGATTACTTGGTGCGATTTTCCTAATACTTTGGTGCATTTTGGTATGTTAATTAGTGCATTTTTGGTATGTTTTCTTATTACTTTGTAGTTAGGCAAAAAAAAAAAAAAAATTTGTCAATATGAAAAAACATTTTTTATTTATTTATTTAAAAAAACAAATTATATTTTTAATTTCATAATCTGAATTTTGTGATTGGGTTAGGGGTTGTGATGGGACTTTATTAACCTTGGTGTGTTCTATTTTTTTCCACTTTTTGTCAGAAACCATAAATAATTTAAAATTGCAAATTTTATAAAAAGGCCACGTACATAGGGATGTTGCAATCGCAAGGCCATGTGCATAGGGATGTTACAATGACTACAGTCAATGCATGTATGGTTTCTACAGTCAATGCCATCATGTGGCGATTTGAATGCACAATGAAATTATCATTAGGATCGAATTCCCATAGACATGGAAAGTTGAACGCTTGCTTGTTCTTCTCGGTGGCATAACTTCATAACATGCATTGTGATTTTTCTTCTGAACATAGCCAACCATGGCATGTTGACTCTTATATTCACTGTCTAGACTCCCCACCATCTTGGACAATGTTGTTCTTGATACCACTTCCACCACCAGAACAGTTCTTGATACCATTGCCACCATCATCAGTGTGTGTTGCAAAGTTTGCATTGCATCGTACATAAAGTAGTTCTCTTTGGTTGCATCAAACTTTGCTTCCTTACCTCATAAAACTTGAAGAGAATAGATCTTGCCGATATGTCTTTCTCTTTAGGTGACACTTGTTTGACGTGTGTTATGTTTTTAAAATTATATAAAAGTATTTTATTTTTATTTTTTCTTTAATTTTTTATAAAAATAAATAAAATATTTTTAACATATAAAAACAATAAAAATCTTTTTAACATATTTAGCTGGTACATTTAGTAGGATTGAGGACTAGTACCAACATATTATTTTTCCTTCCTTTCCTGACCATTAATCTTCCACATGATTCCCCATCCATTGAAGCTGCATATTCTTCTTCTCATATCAACAATTGGCCATATTGACAATCGATGATGATGGTAATGGGAAACATGGTGACGAAGGGCTCCTCTTGTGAAGCTATGAAATACTAGGTGGAGGCAAAACCAAGGGACGCCTTTCTATTAGGTATGTCTATATGCTTCCCATATTTCTTCCTTTGTTTCTTAATGGGAAGAGTAACATGATAACTCCTCACACAAGAGGAAAAGGACTGCAATTTGCACTCTACTTAGGGTTTATTGGCTGAAATTGTGATGCACACCTCTCTTTTGGAGTCTTCTACTTGCAACTTGGATCAATTTTGGTGAAGTCAATTGGTAATCTAGTGTTTTCATGCATGAATATTCTTGGTGAAGTAAGTAAATCTTCTTTTTGTCATTACTTTTGAATGGTTATGGTATATTTGTTTGCTCATGATAAAGATTATGAAATTGCATGCTTGATAAACCCTAGAAGTGAAGAACTTAAGTTACTACTTCACTTTTTATTTGCTAGACTTAGCCTAATTGGCTTATATTGACAAGCCTCTAAAGCCCTAAAGTGCTAGCTCTTTAGAGTTATTGATCAATTGTAATTGCATTTAAATATTTCTTCAACTATCTAAGAAGGAGTAAAACCGTTAGGGCCTAGAAGTGCCTACTCTCTAGTAGCTCACCTCCCCAAAGGATGAATCTCAAGAAGACTTAAGTTACTACTCTTCTAAGATTCATGTTTTACGTGGATAACATAATCATATTGTTTCTTACTCCAAATGCATATTTCTGAACTTTTGACTCCATAACCCTTTAAAGGCACTATTCCTCACACTTCTTTGTAGAGAGATCAAACCAACACTCAAACCTTGAACTTTCTAGCTTCCACTAACTAAAACTAACCCTAACTTAGCCTAGCTAACTAATTTACTTGTTGATGTTATAGATCACTCTTACAACCATCTTAATGCATCAAATTTTCTGCATAAGATACATTTAATGCTAGCTAGGCACTTCTAAATAAGCTTGTGACAACTGATTATCATTATGCCTAGTTAAAGCTATCTTTTCATTGTCTTTTCAAGCAATTTAGAAGCATATTTCTTGCAGTTGTTATAAAATACTTATTTATGTTGTAAACTTATTAACTATTGCAAATTTATATCAGCTAGCACTTATTGTCATTGTCCATTGTCTCTTGAGGTGTTATTATCATATTAGTACCTGGAATTATTGTATATGCATGCTATATTGGCTTGCTCTGGGAAGCTACAACAAACAGTTCATTAACCTCATCTTTGGGACACAGATTTAGTGACTTTGATAACCAGTGAGAGGGGGGAATATATCTTGAACATAACCCTAATTTTCCATCCCTTTAGGTTACTTGGGACTCCCCCCCTGGGGTAGACCTTTCCTATCCCTAAAAAGTGGGGATTTCCTTTGAAGGTGAAAGTGATATGATATCTTGTTTGTTATGCCAATATATCTTACTTACCTTGGGCTTTGCAAAAGTACAAATTGTGTGATAACAATTCCCTCAATCGATAATCTTCTGAAAGAAACATTAAATAGAAGGCAGGCCCAAACCCTAAGGAAAATGCAATATAAATTGGTTTTTCCCTTAATGCATTTGCAGGTGAAATGCAATGTCGGTATGAGTTAGGATAGAAATTGGATATATCCAAGGCTAGGATAGTGTTGACCAAAATTGTTCATCTATATTTTCTCGCTCCTGGTATAATAAAAAATGGAATCAAAAGAAAAAAGTTTTGAAATATTATAATTCCATGGCGTATCCCTCAATCCTAACTTGATCACACATTTTTTGGATTCAAAATCTGAGTTCGTATTCTCAAGATATCCAAGTTTGCATTTAAATGGAAATGGGCGCTTCTTCCATGTGGAATAAAGCTAATCTCTTGGAATTACTTTTAAATTTTTGGGCCCAAGACCCTTGTTTTCTTCATTTTATTTGGGACCAAAGACCCTTGTTTTCTTCTTAATTTATTTCTTATTCTCATCAGGTTGGTATACTTGCCATACCGTCTCACATATCTCATTTCCCAACCTGACACTCCACTTTTCTTTACTCCCCTTACCCTTTATTTCACCCATTATTTCACACTTAACCTTATTTTGGTTTACTCCTTAGGTTCACGGGGGCAGACTCAAAATTTCACTCACCCCCCATTTCCCAACCCGCCACCCATACTCCACTGCCTACAAACTGCCCTCCCCCCTTCTTGTTCCCTCCTTCCCACACTTAACTCATTCTCCATTATCCCTTTTTACTAATGTTTTATTGTTAACCAATCAAAACACTCCATATGCATGTTGAAATATTGTAACTGCAAAGAGTATTCTTCTTATTATTGATATATTATTCATAGGATCAATTCCCATTGTGGATTGATCATGTCGGTTATTGTAATAGGACCAAATCCCCTTTTGCGGATTGGTCAAAAGACAATTGTAAAAGGCAGAATAAGAAGTTGGCCCCAACATATATTAAACAAACCCAGAAATATAATAAAGGTGGGTTTACCCACCCAGTTTGAGAAGTTGGACCTGCCAGTGAAGAGACACTTCACACGTGCCAGACTTGTATAAATAAAGGAGGCTAGCGCCTCACTTAGACATAACTCACTTGCTCAGTTTGAGAGACAAGTTCTAATCTGTTACTGACAAAGGAGAGAGAGAGTGGTGCACATCTTGGAGAGGACTTTCTGTTTTAGCATAGATATCTCTTGGCATTGTATTGGCTATCTATATTAAGGAAGTTTTGCTGGGTTTTCTTCCCCTAGAGGGTTTCCTAGGATAAATGCCGTGTCTCTTGTGATTGTGTATTTCTCAATGATCTTGGATTATGTTATTGTTTTCTAATGAAATGCAAACATCTATAATAATGGCTTAAACATTAACATGGTATTAGAGCCAACCTGAAGGAAGCATATTTCACAAGAGAAAAATGTCACTGTTGTCGTACCTGCAAAATAGGGGTTTTTCAAAAGTGAAGCTTTTCAGCTCCAAAACCACCTAGAAAGTTGTGCCCTCCCCCAAGGATCATTTTGGCACCTTCAACACACCTTTTTAGTGGCTAGATCTCCTAGAAAGTGAAACCCTAGTTTCACAAAGTACCAGAAAACCAGAAAACCAGAGTACCAAATGTACTAGAAGTACCAGAGTACCACAAAACCAGAAGCACAAGTTCAAAAATCTGCAGATCAAGTTTGAGGGGGTAAAAGTTAGATTTTCAAAATTCTGACTACACCAACATACTCGCCTCAGCCCAGTGCATCTATTCCTTGGATCAGAATTTCAAAATTTGAAGTTTGAAAAACTAGGGTTTCCTCATAAAACCCTAAGCTACAGTTGCAGTTGCACTTTCAAAACCAGTTGTAGTTGCAGCATCAGTTGTAGTTGCAGCCGTAAGATCAGTTGCAATCACCCTTGAAGTTTTCTTAAGAGTTGGTAATGATTACCGCTGCTACCAGATGGAGCCACTACCTGCAAATGTCATCAGAGGTATGTACTCACATACGTTTAATGGTTAAATCCTAAAGAGTATTTGCAGGAGAAGGGATCTCTTGCCATAGATCCAGAAGGATATCAAGATCCAACACATTCAGAGGAATGATGCAACCCAGGTGTGATTATTTTGATATGCATTTATTTGTCATGACAATATTAGTGTTTCATGTTGAAGCTATGATCAAATTATTAGAAGGATTAAAAGTTGATCACAAAGCTTATCCTCTAACCTAAACTTTTGTCAAGATAGCGTATTATCTTAGTACAGAAGACAGGTTGAAGAAAGCACTTGTCACTTGAGTGAAGGAGACCTGGAAGAAAAGCAAGCACTCATTCTTAAGGACAAGGCTCCAGGTTTGACTAATCAAGATTAATAAGATTCAAAGGTACACATGACAAGATGATGACTATAGTTGAGATAGCAGTCGTCGTAAAGTATTATACTTGATAGCATGTGATCATATAGAGGTATACGTTTTGCCTGATATAACTAACACCTCCTCTAGGAGAAACCTTGTGTGTTAGTTCCAGGTTGCCATGGAAGAATGCTTGGTCACAACACCATGAGAGTGTTGACCTCATTTCGTATTGTATTCCTTACCTTTAATCTTTGCTTCAGATAAATTATAAGTGATAGCTCTAAAGGAGATACTATGATGATTGTTCGTGCTATTGCTTCATATTATCAGAAGGATATTATTCTTGCTTGTTGTTTTGTTGACCTTGCTCCAGGTCACATGTAATAACCCTGAGGAAGCTATAGTGAAGGTTGCAGAAGGCAACGTGCTAAAGAAGAGAAACCATAATTGAAGAAATCGTCATTGGAAATGAAGAAAATGGCTTATATAAGCTAAAGGGTCACCCAGAGACTGTCATGACCCATGCCATTGAAAACTCATGCGAACTTTGGCATAGAAGATTGGCCCACATCAACTACAAGGCGCTACCATACATATGCAAAGCTTTCACAGGTTTACCAAAACTCAAGGGTGATCAGGAAGGCATATGCAATGGATGTGGGCAAGGGAAGAATATCAAGAACCCTTTTCCAAAGAGGGACAACAAAGCAGAAGGAGTACTGGAACTCATTCATTCAGACATGTGTGGCCCAATGCCATCATACTCCATTAGCGAAGATGTTGGGATCAAGAGGGAACTCACTACTCCCTATAATCCTCAACAAAACAATGTAGTTGAAAGGAAGAACATAACAATTATGGAAGCTGTGAAGACTATGATCCATGATCAAGATCTTCCTATGTGCTTATGGGCAGAAGCAACAATGGCATCTGTTTATGTGCAGAACCGATTATCCCATAGCGCACTTGAGTTCAAGACCCTGGAAGAGATGTTCACCAGAAAGAAGCCAGAGGTAAGCCATCTCAAAATATTTGGCTGCCCAGTCTTCATACACATTCTGAAAGAGAAGAGAAACAAGATGGAACCCTCCAGAAAGAAGGGAATATTTGTGGGATACTGTAAGGTCTTCAAGGCCTTCATAATCTACATACCAGGTCACTGCCACATTGAGATCAGTAGGGACGTGACCTTTGATGAAGAAGAAACACTTAAGAAATCAAGAAGATGCCATCTTGAAGAAGTATATGAAGAGGAAATAGTAATTCCCAAGATTATAGAATCCATGAGGGAAGTTCCCAGAGCTGCAGAACCAATGAGGGAAGTTGTAACTTCCCCTGATGAGGAAAATCTTGAAGACCATGATGTAATAGAAGTTCAAGAACCTCCTCAAATGACCTTCTCCCATAAAAGAACGCCTGCTTGGGCAAGATATCTTATTCAAGATGGAGAGAAGTATGGTGTTCCAGAAGGAACCTCGAGATAGGTGAAAAGACCAAAGCCATTCTCCAGTTACACGGATTTAATGTGTGATCTCCTAGATGAGGATCCTACCTACTTTGAAGAATCCATTCAAAAGAAGGAATGGGAAGATGCCATGACAGAGGAATACCAATCCATAATAAAGAACGATGTATGGGAAATAGTTCCCAGACCAAAAAGTAAGGATGTGGTATCATCAAAATGGCTCTTCAAAATAAAACATGTTGCTGATGGAAGTATTGAGAAATATAAAGAAAGATTTTTTGTTCGTGTCTTTTCCCAGAAGGAAGGCATTGGCTATGAACAGACATTCGCTCCTGTGGCCAGATACACTTCGATCAGGACCATCATAGCTCTTGCAGCTAAGATGAAGTGGAAGCTGCACCAGATGGACGTAAATACAACTTTTCTAAATGGTGTCATCGAAGAGGAATTGTATATAGAGAAACCTCAAGGATTTGAGGTTGAAGACATGAAGTCTCATGTCTACAGATTGAAGAAAGCTCCTAGAGCTTGGTATGGCCATATAGACAGTTTCTTGACGAGCTTAGGCTTTACCAAGAGTAAAGCAGACTCAAATATCTACTTCAAAATTATGGATAATGAGTCAGTAATATTACTGCTATATGTGGATGACTTATTCTTAACTGGAGAAGAAAAGCTCATCGCTGAATGTAAAAGGAGACTTGCCTCGAAATTTGAAATGAAAGACCTTTGCCTAATGCATTATTTCTTAGGTCTTGAGGTATGGCAGAGTCCAGAGAGGATCTTCCTTAACCAAGGGAAGTACACGGTCGAGATCTTAAAGAGATTCGACATGCTGGAATGCAAACCCATGAATACACCCATGGAAGTGAAG